>APFE031038651.1:114123-143144 GCA_000404065.3 Pinus taeda
AATATGGTGTGCTCCATGATGTTTTTCAAAAATGTAAAATTGATGTTTTGGGCTGATGCAGTTCTATGTGTTGTATATATAAAGAATAGATGTCCATCTAATGCTATCAGAAACAAAACTCCCTATGGAATATGGTATGGGCACGTTCCTTCAGTAAAGCATCTCAGGGTCTTTGGTTCCACCTGTTATGCCTTGATACCAAAGATACATACAAACAAACTTGGTGCATATCGTCATGGGGTATTCAAACACCTCCAAAGCATATCGTCTCTATGATGAAGTCAATAAAAAGTTGGTTGTATCTAGTCTAGATGTAATCTTTCTTGAATCATCCAAAACTGACAATGTTGTTGAGCGGAAATTTGATCGCTTGGATAGATTCGCAAATGCAAAATCATTTCAAGAATGTGATAATCAGATTCCACATCTTGAAGGGGGGATTCCTATACTAGATCAACCTGTGGAATCTTCTTCTGAAGAACTCTCTCCCCCGCATGAAACTCCAACAACGGATAATACTTTAAGTGATGTGATTGATAGAATTGGGAGACTCAATCTTGATTCAGTCCCAACTCAATCAACAGAGTAGCCTGGACCATCTAAGAAAGGTCCTCCAAAGTGGATGACAAAGACACTTGAAAGTGTTCATCCTGATGAGGTTGGAAAGACAAGAACTAAAAATTCAAACCGGCAAAATGGAAGTGATGTAGATGACTCTAATTCACCTGTTGATATGGATGTTTCTTATGATTGTGAATTGAATTTGTCTACAAATTTCGAACAAACTTCCTTCAAAGAAGCTGCTTCTCATGATGAATGGAAAGAAGTGATGCAAAAGGAATATGATGTCTTGATAAAGAATGGCACTTGGAAGCTGGTTGATCCTCCATTAGGAATCAAACCAATTGGCTGGAAGTGGGTTTACAAAAACAAGTATAAAGCAGATGGCTCACTTGACAAGCACAAAGCCAGTCTTGTGGCAAAAGGTTTTGCATAGAAGGAAGGGGTCGATTATGAAGAGAATTTTGCCCCCACAGCAAAATGGGCTACCATTCACACACTCTTTGCCCTAGCAGCTCAGAACAGTTGGAAAGTCCATCAAATGGATGTAAAAACTGCTTTCTTGAATGGAGATCTACAAGAGAATGTTTTTATGTCCTAGCCTGAAGGATTTGTTGTGAAAGGACATAAACATAAAGTATGCAAAACTTGTGAAACCCTTGTATGGCCTCAAAACAAGCACCGCGAGCCTAGTATGAAAAACTAACTGAGCATCTTCTGAAACTCAATTTCAAAAATTATGATCTTGATGATACAACTTTATTTGTCAAGAAAGTTGGCAAAACAGTTGTATATCTTGTGGTATATGTAGATGATCTTTTGATGACAGGGAACAATGAAAGCTACATTGCATCCATAAAAAAGGAATGGAGGAAAGGTTTTGAAATGACTAATTTGGTCTATGTTCATTACTATCTTGGTATTGAAGTAACTCAACATTCGAAATCCATATTTCTTTCACAAAAGAAGTACATTGGAGATCTGTTGAACAGGTTTGGCATGACAGAATGCAATCCTCTTACTACTCCAATGGAACAAAACTTAAACTCACAACCAGTGAAGGAAAAGAATTTAGGAAGGCAACAAAGTATAGACAGCGTGTTAGGAAGCCTCAACTACCTAACTGACTACCAGACCAGACATTTCGTTCGTTGTTGGAATCCTCTCCAGGTTTATGCAAAAGCCTTGTGAGGGACATTGGTCTGCTGCAAAAAGAGTTATAAGGTACTTGAAGGGAACTCAAGACTTTGGAATCAAGTATACATAGGTGGACGACTTCAGCTTGATTGGATACTCTGAGACTTCGATGGAGACAAAGAAACTGGGGTATCTACTTCAGGTTATGCTATGAGTCTTGGATCAGGAGTTGTCTCCTGGAGATTACGAAAACAATCAGTTCCAACGGATTCCACAACAGAAGCAGAATATGTGACAGCAGTTGAGGCAACAAAAGAAATTGTGTGGCTCGGGAAAATTCTTGAAGATTTGCAGGTAAAACAAGTACAATCGACTCCACTCATAATTGACAATACCTCAGGAATAAAGTTGGCCAAGAACCCAAAGTTCCATGATTGACCGAAGCACATCAATAATAAATATCATCTGATTTGACATCATGTTGAGGCGAAAACAATCCATCTCCACCATTGTTCCACTAATGAGCAAATTGCAGACATCTTCACCAAAGCGCTTGGAAGAGAAAAGCTTGAAAGATTCAGAACAATGCTTGGACTCACCAACGTCCCTTCAGATTAAGGGGGGCAATGTTGACACCTAATCATCAGAATTGGGTGAATAAGTATAACTGATATAAATAAACAATGGAAAATATGAAAAGTCACCGGGAGATGAAATGAATAGTCTCTCCCTGATGTATATAATAAAGACCGACCTGAATGAATATAACAATTGATTTTGAGGAGTTACTGCCTGGTCTAACAGATTAAAACAATACAACTTGCAACTTGAAATAATAGTAAAGTAGACTAGCCTAGTGCCAATATGTGGAATCAGCCGGCATCATAGGCTTAGATAAACATTCCAATCGAAGCATGTATGTATGTAAGAGGATTTAGAAGATTTTATAGGACATACTCAAAACTTATTAAAATGAATTCAAGCATGAACAAAGATAATTAAATATGGAGGATTAAAACTGAAGGCACTTAAGAGGATGACACAAAGAGCATAAACCAAGACACACAAATATGGGACGAGTAACATAGGTCAAAGCAAATACACCTATGGAGAGCCAGTAGTATGAATTATGTTCAAGCCTTAAGTCATCTGTAAGTAATGTGCCAATCAATATGGAAGGTGTTATTATAATGAAAAATTGTAATGGAGAGTCCTACAGAGCGAGACATTGGAAAGGCATTGCATGTAATAGATAGATCAAGCCAAATTCATTAAAATGTAGTTCTTAAGTAATGAGACAATCCTTGTAATACTCATTATTGTCCAATGATGGAATTGGATTGTGTGGTCTAGAGTCCTGGGATAATGTGCAATGTATAATCTAGGAGCATGTGTCAAGGTGTAATCTCTCTCTGCATGTATACAGTTAACATGTCCTTCGGTACTTGGTAAAAAGACATGGACATAAACCACAAGCCATTCAACCCCTCCCATGGATAGTAACACAAGCCAGGTAGCCCCATAGATGGAAACAGACTTATCTGGGCTCATCTAACTACATTGTCCAATGAGATAGTGAGCCTTTTGTTGCAGGCAATGCCATAGGTCACCAACTTGGCCAACACTTTGAATGTTAGGTCAGCATCAGAAACTAAACAAGACCCATCATTAAATTGAAAATTGTAGTCCCTAAGTGCATTCAACTATTAGAGCAACAAGGTAGAGACCAATACCAAAGACAGCTTCTGCAGGATCATCGACTGAAATGATTAACCAAAGGCACTCTCACTCTGCCTGATCAAGAAACCTAAGCAACCATGCTTAATGCAACGATTTTCCCTGGACAACATGCCTTTTTACATTTTTGAATTTATATTATGTTACTCAAAATATCAATACATTATTGATCTTTGGATAAGAACTGACAGGACTTAATCAGGACTGAAGACCATCAAGCATGATGCATTCACACCCACAGGTTTTGCCATGAAGACAAGTGTTGTGAAAGTCACACGTGTTTTAGAACAACTCCATCTCCACAGCTCTCTGCCATAAAAACTTTGCCATGCTGTTCTCTGTATAAAGCTGTGAGAATTTAGTCATGGTGTTGAACTCTTGAAAAAAGGTAAGAAAAACTAAAAGAGACCAATTACTAGGCCAAACATTAAAGAGATAATAAGAACATGCATGTTGATGTTAGAAACGTGCTATCCAAAATAGCAGCAGTTGACAAGCCCATTCAGATAAACGATAACAATATGTTATCCATAAGTGGAAAGAAAGGGCTAACCTTTGAATTGATCTTTCAGTCCCTTGATTTGATCTTTTGGCATGTCTTCTTTGCTTTGATTTTATTTGAACTGTGGATGAACCTGAATCTCCATTTCAACAGTTAAAACATCTCAATAATTTTAGAGGACATCTTTTAACTTACTTCTCTGGAAAGTAGAAATTCAGGTTTAACCAAATTCAGATATCTATAAGAATACATAAAATTCTAAAAGCAGACTGCTTAAATTTTTACTACCTATTTCTTTCGAAGAATCGGCTTTTCTTTTACCAATATCAGAAATGGCAGATCTTTGCTGGGATTGGAGACCAGAAGGTTCTGCATCAGGGCATTTAGGAGCTTCTGTGCTAAAATCTTCCACTGTAGGTTTAGCTGGAAGCAAAGGTCCTATAATTCTTTTTGAATTTGAAGCAGCTTCTTTGAGCTTCTTTTTCCTGATTCTCTTCCTCTGTGCCCTTGTCAGATGTTGGCTACAACTTTCAACGGAATCACTCGGGGATTCCGAAATGTTGGCATTGATATCATCTGCAAAATGAAACAAATCTTTTGATATTGTTCAACTACCAAAAAGCCCATTTCCTTCTGTCCACTACAAGTTGAGTAAATCAAATCAAATATATTACTTCGACAGCCAAAATCTCCATTTCGTTCCATCCACTACAAAGTACAAACTCAGTATACCAAATAACATGTGTTAAATAGTTTGACAGCCAATACCCATTTTATACTATCTACTACAATCTAAGGAAGGCAGCATAAACACATTTCCAATAAAACTTGCCTTCGGATTGCAAATTCCCAAGAAGCTCTGGTACATCAACAATTTGCTCTTGCTTAACCTGATGGATATCACCGTCAGCGACATAAATCTAGTTGCAAGATATTCGTTGAATATAAGGCCAAGGTAAGAGTATAGAAACAATAAAAATTGATATGTAGTGTAAGAGCCTTGTATTATTTTGCATATGGCCAAGATGACTTTGAATAGAATCTAAAACAAGGCAGGCAAAGTAGAAACAGTTATTTATGGAATACTGGAAGAAATCTTCTTCTGTCACCTCTCACTACAATAGTATAAGAACTGTATAAGTGCATGCAAAACAAAATGAATCCATTGTTATCAATCTTGAACTTGTAATTAAGATAGCAACTGAGGAACACCTGTATTTTCCTGCAGATTCAGAGTTCAATATCCTGATTATTTCATGTTGGTGTTCAACCTGCTAAAACAGAAGATTTGTAGCTCCTATTACCACAAAATCTAGCCACTAGATCCCTGGCAAGACTTAGAGGGTAGATAACTAAACGAATCCTAGCCAAATGGCTCTCTAAGGAGCTTGCAAAATTTAAAGTAGCTAGGTCAAAGAACCAATGGCTCAAGATAGGTGTTGGAGATGCTCAAGATGATTCCCAAACACATCCCACTTTGAATTTAATGATTTTTTTCAAAAATATGCAATAATGGAGAATGGAGGACCAGTGCCTTGGCTAACTACTGAATTTCTGGGCATATGGAGACAAACAAGGAGTGGGTCAATAGCTGAATACCCTGGATGATGTGGGAATGAGAGAGGAATAACCTCTCAATCCAACCCATGCGACTTTCCAAATTAGGAAACTTAAGGTCAAGGAATGCAATCTAGTTTCCTTGATGGATACTTGATAACAAATTTTGCATAAAATAGAGTTCAAAAAGATGTTGCAATTTTTAATATGGCAAATGACAAACCCTAGTTCAACAATTGTAGCAAAATGGAATATAATACCCACAAAAAATACCACTATTTATCCAAGCATCACTTTTTCAATCCAAAGAAAGTTCCACATGTTAGAGTCCTATAGTGATGGGATTCATAATTTTTGAATTGGCTGAGGTTAAGTCTCGTAATATTGTACATACCTTTACTTTCTGCAAATGTTTTCCATATTAAAATGAAAAAAATTGTAAAGAGAGTATGTCTTAAAAAAAAATTCAAAGGACAAGAAAAATAAGAAAAGATCAAAAAAATGAAAAAATTTGAACTTGAAACAAAACAAAAAAACAGATCACGAAAGTGTGCAAGTCCAAGTGCCACTACTCTTTACTTTACTGTCTTAAATAATGGTTGTGTGCAGCTTGTCATACATGCCACAACCCATGATAGTCAAACTACTTAATCTTAACTACTTCATGCTTTGAATTTCAAGTTTATAGTAAGAGAATAAAAATCTGACCAAATAGTTTAATCTTCGCAGATTAGTAGATAGGTAGAGAAATAAAAGGAGCTCATCAGTTTAATTTGAGCCCTTGGAAGATATAAGGTAAGAAGTAGATAGTTTGTTACATAAAGTAAAAAGGAAAGAAATGGGTTTGCTAGCTTATGCGCACCCACAAAGTGAAGAAAAAATGTTAGTGTAGGTAAAAGGTTAGGTAGAAGAAAGGTTGCAAAAATACAAGTCATTTGAAGCATAAGCACTACTATCATGCTTAACTATGTGTTTCAGTGTGCAGGAGCAGTTATCAAAGTGAAAAGCATGTTCATAAGCTGATTTGCCTAACTTCCCCTTCATTGCATTTCACCCCCCACTATATACTTACTAATTTCCCTTTTACCCCTTCATGGCTTGTGAAGACACCATGTCCAGTCATTTTGACTCCTACCCCCTGGTTTCACACATTCCCTAGCCAATTTACCTTCTACATTCATCCCCCCTCCCAAAAATCCCTTTCCCCTAATGTGAAACCCTTTTTCCCCTTGGAAAAATCACTTTCCATTTGATTAATTCCCCTAAAAACCCCGAAAAACCCACTAAACCTCTTATCCTAACTTTTATCCCCCCCCCCCAACAATTACTTTATTAAACCCCCAAAATTCGTTTTTACCCGTTATATTCCATAAACCCACATTACTTCATAAACCCGCAGTTAATCGTTGGTTAATTGCACTTAACCGTGATTAATCCTGTGGGTCCCACTGACTTCTGCCCCATCACCCAAACCGTGCAACTTTGCCACACGACGGTCGTGGGATCATCCACCCCCAGATCTGACGGCCTTCACCCATATCGCGCCCACTCAATGCTTGACTTTTACCGGCCCGAGAGCATGTGATATGGGCGGCTTTTCTCGAGCTCATTTTGCTACGTGTCAGCCTCTGGCATAGATTGTGTTCCCTCAGCAAAATACTGCCTGACCCTCATAAGCGGTGCGATACCCTCCAATACTGCCTCCTCGCCATAAAGCAAAATCGCCACTATTCATTTAATTTCCCCACCAATTCTAACCGCCATTTTTGGCCTTTTTCGCCCGTTTGCACTGTTGAAGCCTCCGAAGCACACCAACACCCTCAAAGCTCCTGCGACCAGCTACCAACAGTTAACTGCCAGAACCTTCCAAAATGCTATCACTACACACCTCAAAGCCGCAAAAGCCTCTGCAAACCTCAATTTTAAACCAGTTTGCAACCCCGGCCGTAAAATTCCAGGTATTTAAGCAGAAAACCAAGAATTGCCCTCTCATTTAAAAAGTACACTGAATTCATGAAATAATTGAATGAATTTACTTAATTTCCCTTTAAATTGAGAGTTTCCATTCCTAAAATACCAAAACCCCTACCTGCACGCTGTTGATATCCTATACTGGTTAAATAATTGTTAAAACCTCACTCCCCTAGCCATATAACCCAAATTTCCACAGTTTATTACAGAAATCGCTGCCCGGACCTCTCTAGATGTCAAACCAATGACAACCCCTCATTTAGACATTGACCACCTGGCTCTAGTAGACAGAGACTTCCAAATCAAAGATACAGCCACCCCACGCCACCTTCTAAGAATCCACTGTTGGGCCAAGGATAGGTTCCTTAACCATGTTGATGGTATAAACCTTTGGGAATCCAATCTGCCCAAGTATACATTCCTAGAAGTCCATCCATTCCCAGATAGTACAGTTTTGTCATGCTTGTTACGTTCCAAGCAATAGGGCTATTGAGGCACCAAACCATGAGATATTATTCACCATTACTGCTGTATCCATCAACTAGATGCTGCAAATCTAGCCTAGTCCTAATTTGACTCCTTTGTCCATAGGACACCTGTTGGACCTGTACATCACACTAGGGGGGACAAGATCAAACAAATATTTCAGAATTTCATCATTGAGGAGTGCCATACTCCTAAAGGCATTCCACCCTATGTTGCCACTATTTTTTCAGAGATTGGCAGGAGAATAATCACCATGATTTCATGCATCCTAGGATGCACATCAAACTAGTTTGTGGATGAGGTCATCATGGCTTTCTTGTCCATTTTCACTCCAGGCAAGCCTCCTGCCATTTTGTATGATTATGCCCAGTTCATTGTAGACAGAATGCATGAACAACTCACTAAACTGCCCACTGAAAGAGTTTTCAAATACTCTTCAATGTTGTTTCATATGTTCCTCTATTACCAAACAGATAAATTCCCTTTGAAGATCTAGAAATTGGACACCAAGGGAAAGGAAAGATCAGTTATCTTCTGGACACCCTTGGTCCACAAGTTTTCCACCTCATACAAAGACTTCATAGACTCTTTTGTATACCCAGTTATGAACATGCTGACTTCTAAGATTCAGCCTGGAATCAGCCCAGAAATTAAAAGAGTACTGCAACTGGCCAAGAATAGCAAGGTGGGAGACTAGTACCTCTACCAGAATCACACTGAAATCAAGATCTATGGCTGTGAGCTGGTCCCCTACAAATTGCCTAAATACCTCCCAATGAGAATATTTGCCCTTGAATACTTCAGGCAAATCATAAGTGCAAATGAGGTCAACTTCCTAGCTGCTAGGAAGAAGACAGTTTAAGATGAAAAACCAAATGGACCCATTCATCTGCAACACCAGAGCGGCTGGACCTGAGGTTGATAAGATGCTCCAGGAAATGAAATTCAGGAATAGTTTCATCTGGCATTATGACCCTCATGGGGTTATAAACAAGCTCAGACAAAAGGTCAAGCTAGGACCTTACATCCACTACCCAAGACTTGACATTGAACAGTATGCTAATCAGTCAGAATGGGTAGAGAATACATTGATTGACATGGACAACACAGTTGTGGATGTGGAGAACACCATGATTGATTTAGAGAAACAATTTGACCAGAGCTCTTTCCTGCAAGTTCTAGAGTTGGGAGAGCCAATGAACATCCCTCCTGTCATTCAGACCCCTCTCAATGAGGAGAAGAATCCTAAAAGAAACAGGGAGGAAGCATCAAGTTCTGCCATGGAGACCACTGATGAGCAGTTCAAGCTAAACAAAAGGCCCAAATTGAATCATGTGTCTAAACAGGAGGAAAACGTTGCATCAGAAGAAATCATTGACACTGAGGCAATTGGGCAGAGCAGTAAATAGACAACAGAGACAACTACATCAGTAGAAACACAGCAACCATCTACTTCCAAAACACAGATCATACAGGGACAGAAGAGTGTGGAGGTGTCTTCCTTTATCAGGCCAGCTGACAAGGAAACAGATATCAAAGAATGATTTAAGGAAATAAAAATGAGGAACGAAAAGCTGAAGGCAGACACATATGCCAAGTACCTGAAGATGACACCACCAAACCAGAACAGAATGATGTCAGCCTTTGACATCAAAGAAGGAAAAATGTAGGTGTCATTCCTACAACCCACTGTATAGCAGCCCAAAACCTTAGCAAACTACAAGAAGACCAATTTTGAGGTCTTGGCCAAGGATGGTCATCCCATTTATCAGATCGAATTTCACAAGCAGGTTGGAGAAATGATCTACTCCACCCTCACAGCAAAGGCAATGGCAACATTCAAACTGAAAGATTCATTAGACAATGTGACAGCCCAGTACAAACTGGGAAAGGCCTCCTCCAGCGCCAAAGACACCAAGATAAAGCCCTTGGAAGACCTGGTTATTGAAATGGGCCATGACCCAAAGGACAACAAGGCTACTGAACAATTAATCAAGAAGAAGAATGAGGATATTGCAGCCCTCAAGAAACAGCTCACGCTGCCTCAGTTATAGCACCCACAAACAAAGGAAGTCCTGGAAAGCCAGACAAATCATGAAGAGATGATGGACTTGGTGCTGCAACTCAATGACCAATTGAAGGAGATGGAAAAGGAACTAGATAGCTTGATTCAGCTCAAACAAGCTAGTATTGATAGTACTCCTCCAACTGTCATTCCAACAATGACCACAATTATACCTTCCACTCTGGAAGCAACATTAGCTCCCACTGGTCTAATGGCCACTGCATTGCCAGCATCAACTTCGACTACATCAGCAACAACATCAACAGCAACAGGTACCACAGGGGATGAAGCAAACAAGCTGGTCAAAGCAATGGAAGAAATGTCCATTCAGACTAATGAGATGAACAAACTGAAGGAGAAAGTCATCAGCGTTGAGAAAGATTACAAACTTGCCTAGATTATGCATAAAGAAGAGCAGCAAAAGGCTGCAAGGATGAATGAAAGGATAAAAGGCCTGGAGAAAGAACTGACCTTGACTGAACCAATAGGAAAGGCTAAAGAACAACTGTGGGACTCAGTCAATGATCTTTGGCCATCCATCTAGGTCATATTTGAGCAGATTGATTTGATTAAGCAGGCAACAAAAGCAATTGAAAGGGTTAAAACAGAACTTGGAGATATGCTAGAGGAAGCAACAAGAATTATCCACTTCCTCAACTCCAAGAATAAATATGAACTGCAAGAAAAGAAAAGTCCTCACCAAGAGGAATTTGCTATTGAATTTAGAAGATAAGTGTGCAGCTAGTCGTTGATAGGTTCATGGCTAAGTTTGAGCTGTTGAAGTAAAAGGGATTACCTAATCCCTTACTTATAAATGACAAGTTAATGACACATGCAGATTACAACAAGAAGATCAGGGAAGTGGCCAAAGAACAGGGGATCACTTCATCTATGAAGGGCATGCCAACTGGCAAAGTCTTGTACCAAACTTTTGAAAATTTGTTTTACCTCCAGCATGAGGTAAAACACCTGTTTATTAATAGGCCCACTTTTGCCAAATATACAGAGGCAGATGAGATATATAGAAAAATGATCAATATCCAATTACCATATGAAGAAAGATGGGTAAAACTGAATGATTTACTGTAGCAAAACCATAGTAAATTATAAATGTATAGTAAAAAGTGAAACAACAAAGTAAAAGGATATTGATAGGTCAACAGAATTAAAGTGTATCAGATGAAAGAGTATCAGGTGAAAGGTTAAAGTAAAATGGAGCATCCAGCGTGAAATCCAAAGAGCCTAGCAGCATAAAGGGCTAAAAATCAAAGTCTACAGCTAGCAGAACCAAAATAAAAGGACAGCATGAAACAGTTCAATAGTTGTCTCTATCTTCTTGCAAGAAGATATTTCTTTTTTCCTAGATTAGTTCTAAATTCAGTTTCAGATATTTTGTAATTCCTTTTGTATAAATACTTCAAAATTCAAAGTATTATGGTGGAGTATTTTACATTTGTAGAGTTATTTGTGATCTTGAACCTAAGGGTGATTGTACCATTTTCAAGTCAACAGACTAAAGCAAGTAATAAGATCATTTCGCTACAGGATTCATGAGATGAGTCATTTGCAGTGAAGTACTTTCTTTGTGTGATTTTGTTACCTTTCTTATGTGTTTTCATAATCTTAAATGTGTTCTAAAATCTAAATGAATTAACTAGAAATATCACTCAGAATTTGTTTAATTACACTCTGTTTTGCACAGTTAGTCATTTACATGTTTTCCTCTGATACTCGATTTGAGAACCCTTAATTGCTCTCCCATCTTGGTTGACTTCTTTCATTCTTTCCAAAGTCTGACCTAGGGAAACCTTAATTGCTCCCTGGATCCAATTTGAAGCCATTCACCATCTAGCCTTTGAGATCTGCAGTAACTTATCATGCCCTATAGACACTGTTTTTAGAACTGAATCCAGTCTTGTTTATCATACATCCGACTCCATAGCCCAATGGTAGAAGCCAAGCCTCTGTTCATCTAAATAAAGTGATCCCACCACCAAATTTTCAAAACAAAACCCAAGTGCAAGCAATAACTAGCCTAAAATCATCTTAACTAAAACAAAGTTAAATTATAAAGAGAGAGACCTCTCTAAGCATCAGGAAGGCTAGGTCCTGATCTCCAAAATTGGTTTGTGGTTACCTTTGGTTTTTCTTTCTTCATACTTCCAAAGAAATATCAGAGTGATAAAACCACATTCAAAACATATCTTCCCCAAGACAATTTGCCTCACTTGAAACCTCCAAAGCCAAAATTTACAAGGAAAATCACAGATATTTCAGATGGCTATGGGATTTCTCCCCCAAAACTCCATGAGAAAATGAGGAAGTGCACCTCTATTTATAGAGAAGGTGCTCAACCTCCTTCATAATAGAATAATAATTTCCCAAGCTAAAATCCCCTAATTTAGCCTAAGGAGGACCAAAACTCCCTCTCTACCATTAATTAATCCAAATTACACAATTTTAAGGAGCATTCATGCCACTTGTACAACAATCACGGGCTCAAACCCCAAAAGATGACCCTAGAAAGGGGTGGTAGTGCAGCGTCCAACCTCCAAAAGCCCTTCAACCACATGCCTTCTCCAATAAGTCTTCAAATCTGCTACCCAAAGTCCTCTATATTGGCACACAGCCCCAAAATCCTCTTCCAAGGTGGACAAGCATGCCCCAAGAAGTATGTCCAACCCCCAAAGCCTTCAAGTAATGGTTCCTTATTCAACAATCCATGCATGTAACCCTCCAAGTAGTCCTCCAAAGTGGTTGCAAAAGCCACCGACATCCAAAATATCATCCAAAAGGGGTTGTCTTATCATACAAGTTTCTTCTTCAAATTGGACACTTCCTATAGTGCAAAGGTGGGTTCCCAAAGTGGACTGCCCAGCATCAAAATAACCGCTTAAAAGGTGCAGATGCCCAATTTGTTGAGAAATCAATGCTAGTAGAGTTAGGGTTAGATTTCTCTTTCTTGAAAATTACTTTTGAATTATGTTGGCTTCTTTTACTTCTTTGTTATATTATCTTTCATGATCATCAAGCAATTACCAAATTATGTGTGTATGAAGATCACAAAAACACAAGACACAAGATGTAGGCCCTCTGCTAGGGCAAAACCCCTATCTAGGGGAAAACCCAGTCAAAATCTCTTCCTTCAATAGTTTTCTTGAGACTCTTCAACCTAGACACAGACCTCCTCCAACCATCAAGTCAGCCTCCTCTTCCAGCAACTTCATCCCAGAACTTTGACCTTGAAGCAGCAGCACTTCAACCCAGCGAATGGCAGCAGCAGCAGCAACAACAACTTTGACTTGACAATGAAACTTCCATCTCCTAGAGGAATCCAAACGAGAGAGAGATAGATAGCCCAAAATTTCAATTTTCTCTTTTCCTTCCTCTTTCTCCAACTTTGCACTTCTTTTAGCCTTCTTTCCTTCTTCGCACTTTTCCAGCTCTTTCTTTTGGATATCAAACTTGTGTGTGAATGAGAGAATACTCCAATATATTCGATCTGCTTGTATATATAGGCTTGAGGTGAGGTCTAATTGCCTTGTTTGAGGCCGACTAGATCTCCTTGAGGCCAACTTGGTGTGGAGGTGTCAGATACCTAATTTGACTCAATAATGAATCATTTTACATGATTCAAAAGCCTGATAAGGGTCTCATAAAATGTACAATGACTCTATTGACTCAATATAAATCCTAGGAGTCCACAATGGGGACTTTGACTAATAAAAGATGACCCAAGCATGAAACCCATGCTTTAATAAGTCATTGTAATAATAATAAAAGTTTTCTTTTTCATTTTTTTAACAAGTACATTACATAATGACTCAAAAACATTTATGAAGACAGAACATAGTTACATTTTTCAACACTCCCTCTTAACTAGGGAGGTATTCATAATAACATATACAAGTACAAGGAAGATCTCAAAACATATGAACTATGAAGATTTTAGGCACCGCAATGCCACAGACTAGATTCCTGACCAAGGCAATCTATCCAAGGTCCTCCAATAGTTTAGGCACTCACGGTGCCATGGACTAGATTCCTGACCAGGGCAATCTATCCGAGTGGCACTAAGATGGACTAAAGCTTTCAGCCTCTCTAGGTACCATCAGGCTTACTTGCTAACCATCAACCCAGTGATCCAAGTGCGTATTCGAGGTCAGAGCTCCATGACCAATGCCACCCACCCTACTTCGGGATCCAGACATCAACACATAGTGCCGACCAGATGTCCTCCCAGGCAATGTGTCTCACATAAAAAGCCTCAACAAATCTCTTCCAAACTTTTATTATCATCAACAAGATCAGCGATATCAACTAAACAAAGCATGCTTCTAAGATATTCAAACTTCTTATTAGGAAGAGACTTTGTTAGTATATCAGCTACCTAATCGTCTGTCAGGAGATACTGTAGCTTCACAATCCCATCCTGCACCATGTTCCTAATGTAGTGGAACTTATTGTTGATATGCTTCATCCTAGCATGAAACACGTGATCTTCAAACATCTTGATGCAACTTTGATTGTCACAATTGATCACAGGAGGACCCAGAGGCTTCTCGAACAAATTTGTCAAAAGCTTTCTTAACCATACAACCGCTTTTCCTACTTCACATGCAGCCACATACTCTGCTTCAGCACTACTTAAAGCAATGAGATCTTGCTTTCTACTAATCCATGAGATCATGGCAGATCCCAAACTAAAGCATCCACCTGTTGTGCTTCTTCCATCGTTCTCACTGCCACCCCAATCAAAATCTGTGAAGCCAATCAGCTTGACTTCCTTACTATCGTAATTTAGGCAGTGATGATGTATAGTGCCACGAAGATATCTCAATATATGCTTGGCAGCTATCCAATGATCATGACGAGGCTCCAAATGAAACTGACTAAGAATGTTCACCGCAAAACATATATCTGAACTAGTATTTACCAGATACATCAAAGAACCCACCAACTATTGATAGGAGGTAGGATCTAAGAGACTTGAGTCAAAGCTCCTCAACTTCTTGAGATTGGTGTTCATAGGAATAGTCATGGACTTGGAATCCATCATCCCAAATTTCTGCAATAGCTTGATGATATACTTCCCTTGCCCCAAATATATCTCCCCAGGTTTCTGCCATACTTCCAGACCTAGGTAATAATGCATCAGTCCCATATCCTTCATCTCAAATTCAACTGCCAACATCTTCTTGCATTCGTGTATCCTTCGCTCCACACCTGTAATGAATAGATCATCCACATATAGTAGAATAATGACTGGCTCATTATTCACAACCTTGATGTAGAGATTTGGATCAACAGTACTCTTCACGAACCCAATTCTTAAAAGGTATGCATCCATTCTTGCATACCATGCCCTAGGAACTTGCTTCAAACTGTATAGGGCCTTCTTGAGTCTACATACATGAAAGTCTTTGTTATTTACTTCAAAGTCTTCGGGTTGTTCAATGTATACTTCCTCATCGATGGTCCCATTAGGAAATGTTGTCTTCACATCCATTTGATGGATATTCCATCCCATTGTAGCAGCCAATGAAACCAAAGATCTAATGGTAGTATACCTTGCAGTGGGTGCAAAGGTTTCTTCATAATCTATGCCTTCATTTTGAGAGAAACCCCTTGCAAGAAATCTAGCTTTGTATTTGTCTATACTTCCATCAACAGTGTGCTTGATCTTATAGATCCATTTGGAGGTGACAACAGATTTGTCACTAGGTCTAGGAATGATTTCCCAAACCCCATTCTTCATGATGGATTGATATTCTTCTCGCATTGCCTCCTTCCATACTTCTTGATGAGCAACTTCTTCAAATGTAGTGGTTCAACTTCAATCAGTTTTTTCATATATGCAGCATATCCAGAATATCTTTTCGGTCTTTGACTTTCTCTAAAGGTTCCTTTTGTAGCTCCGTGTCCTTCAACATCTTCAATAGTAGCTTTTAACCAATTTGGCCTCTTCCTTGTGTTTGGTATGATCACAAGTTGAATAGGCTCACTTGGTCCTTCTTCTTCTTCTTGAATTGTAGATGGATTATCGTGTTGTACTTCTTCTTCTTCGAATATTGGAACATCTTCGCCATTGGAATCAATAGGAATGTCCTTGGATCTTTTGTAGGCATGATTTTCATCAAATATAACGTCCTTGCTTACTTCAATATGTCTTCCTTCCTTGATGTATATTCTATATGCCTTTGAGGAGAGACTATAGCCAACGAAGATCCCTTTGTTGCTTGTAGAAACTAACTTCTTTCGTTTGTCATTTGGAATGTGGATATAGGCAGGACTCCCAAAGATTCGAAGATGGTCCACACTTGGCTTCTTCCCTGTGAATGCTTCCTCAGGTGTCATATTCTCAAGAATTCTATGAGGACTTCTATTTTGAGTATATAGTGTTGTCATTACTACTTCTCCCCATAGAAATTTTGGTAAGTCTTGATCAAGAAGCATTGTTCGTATACCTTCTTCAATTGTCCTATTCTTTCTTTCAGCCACTCCATTTTGTTTGGGATATTAGGGAACAATGAGCTCCCTCTTAATGAAATCAATTCTTTAGAAGTGTATTCCCCACCATTATCGGATCTCAAAGTCTTTTGTTTTCTTTCGGTTAGGGTTTCCACTTCAGATCTGAACTCCTTGAATTTCTCAAATACTTTATCCTTTTTCTTGAGAAGGTAGAGCCATGTCTTTCTAGAGTGATCATCAATGAATGTTACATAGTAAAGATGACCTCTAAGTGATTTATCATACATAGGCCCACACACATCAGAATGAATGAGGTCTAATATTTCTTTAGACCTTGTTTTACTATTTGTAAATGGTTTTCTTGTATGTTTTCCCAAAGAACATCCCTTGCAAACTCCTTCACAATCTTCTTTAATATTGGGGATGCCATGAACTAGTAGATTTAGAGTGGGAATGACCTTGTAGTGTAGATGACCATATCTATTATGCCATAACTCAATGGGACTGATTTCCATATGAACTAGAGCTTGAGGAGGTGGTGTAATGACACTATATAAGCTTCCTTCACGAACTCCAATAGCCCTAGCTTTATCAATACTTGAATCTTTTCCCCAAACCAAGACCTTTCCATTAACAAAACAACTCTAACCCCTTTATCTTCTAAACAATAAATTGAAAGCAAATTCTTTTTCAAACCTGGAACATATAGTATATTGTTGAGATGTAGTTTAGCTCCATTCTCCAACTTCAACGATGTTGATCCCAGGCGTCTAACAGCATAGCTTTTGTTGTCTCCCAATTCCACTGCATGAGAAGATGGTTCCTTTGATAGAGTGTGAAGTTGTTTACTCTCCCTTGTCATATGCCTTGATGCTCCATTATCAATAATCCATGCATTGTCATCATTAAGACCCCATTGGGCAAATTGTAACTTGTAAAGAAAAATATTTTTGTCATTAAAAGTGTTGAAATACCCTTCAAGACCAAGTTGACCTGGCAGCTGGGAAGTTGGCCTATTTTGAGGAGCCACCTTGAGAAGCCTATATAAAGGAGGGTACTCGACCTCCTTGAGACACATTCATCATTCTCTCATTCAAGCGAAGGAGGAAGAAGAAGAAGGCAATGAAGAAGGAAGAGGACGAAGGAGATTTGTCTTCGGGCTATTTTTCTCTCACACGTGCAAAGGAAGGCTAGGGTTTCTACAGTTGTTCTAGGGTTATCTTCTGTAGGTTTGATCTTGAAGAAGGAAGGAAAAGAAGGTCAAGTGAAGGTCACGATAAGTCATCCTCAAGCTATAGAAGGAAGAGAAAGTCAAGTGAAGGTTTGAAGAAGTCTCAGGAGGCTAGAAGAAGCTCACACGTGTGGCAGCAGCAACTGCAGGAGGGTCGAAATTTTCAAATCTGCAGTGGAGGCTGAAATTCTACAACTGGGGGTAGAAGTTGTGCTACTAGAAGAGATTTGACTTGGTTTGACTTGGTCAAGGAAAGCACAGCATCTGGAAAGGTTGGACTTGGTCTTGGAGGGTATTGGTCTTGGTCTAGAGGTCTTGGAGGGTATTGGTTTTGGCCCTGCCTTGCACCCTATATTTTGTGTTCTTGTTCTTCTTGTTTTGGTAGTTGTTTGATGATACACAAACATAATAATAAGTAAAGAAGCTAATAAGTAAGAAAAGGAAAATGACATCACAAGAAGTCATCAAAGATAAGAGAAACACTCTACTCATTGCCCTATAGATTTCTCAACAATCATGATTTTATGTATTTGATGTAAAGAGAAAAATAAATTTATTATTGTCATTCTTGAGGCATGGGTTTCATGCTCAAGGAAAATTTATTTTTAGGTCAAGCACCCATTGAGTGCTTCTAGAGCTTCTTATTGAGTCTACAAGTCAATTGAGTCATTGTCATGTATGGAAGACCCTTTTGGGGTTGTTACATATTGTAAAGAAAATTTATTTGAGTCAAAAATAGAGTCAAAGACCCTCCAAGACCTTGTCAAACAAGTAGCAATAAGTATGCCTACATGAAGGGACAAGTCGGCCTAAAGATAGCAATTTGTACCCCTCAAAATCCTATATATAATAAGGAGCTCGACCTCATTTGGATATACTCTCAAGCAAGTTCGATCTCCTCGAGATATAACTTGGAAAAGGACAAAAAAGAAGAAGAAGAGCAAGATCGAAGTTTTGGGCCTCTCTCTCTCTCGTGTTAGGGTTTCTACAGTTGCTGGGCAAGACGAAGTGTTGGAAAGTTGTTGGGCAAGTCGAAGTGCTGGAAAGTTGTTGGACAAGTCGAAGTGTTGGATAGTTGTTGGGCAAGTCGAAGTGCTGGATAGTTGTTGGGGTCGAAGTTGCAGAAGAAACTGTTGGGTCGAAGTTGCAGAAGAAATTGCTAGGTCGAAGTTGCAGAAGAAACTGCTAGGTTGAAGTTCCAAAAGAACTGTTGGGTCGAAGTTGCAGAAGAAATTGTTGGGTTGAAGTTGCAGAAGAAACTGTTGGGTCGAAGTTGTAGAAGAAACTACTAGGGTCGAAATCGCTGAAGGTGTTGGCGTCGAAATTGTTGGAAAGAAAGCTCATCAAGGAGAAAGGTTGACTCGGTCTTGGAGGGGTCTTTGTCAAGGGTCTTAGGTCTTGGAATTCGTCAATTGAAGATTCTATAAGAAGAGAAGAATTCTTGTGGGTTTTCCTCTCGATTGGAGAGGTTTGGTCCTAGCTAATTGCCTACATCCTATGTCCTCTTGTCTCATTGTTCTTTATGATTTGGTAGTTGTTTGATGATAAGAACGTTAAATATAATCAAGAGAAAGAAGCAGCTAATCAAGTTAAGTAAAAATCCATCACAAGAAATTATCAAAATAAGAGAAATCACCTAACCTGTTGCCCCTAGATTTCTCAACAAGTAAGAAGTCCCCTTAGATGTTGAAGAAGGAGAAAGGATCTATTCCCTAATCAAGAGGGAATGAGGATCTCCTCTTTGGATTAGAGGCACTGATGTTAGACATCATATTCTCCATGTGTCATGTACAAGACCAGGACTAACAGTCGTAAGTCTTAGTGAAGGCACTAGGAAGAAGAATGGAGGATTGGATAAGCATCTGAGGTTGATACTCTTTGAGGATATAGGATCTAAGATAGGAAGTTGATCGACACTCTTTGAGAATTAGACAGGTATCCAAGACAAGAGTGGTCGAAGAGGACTAATGTTCTTTGAGGATAGATAATCCAAGATAAGAATAAGTCTTAAAAGGACATACCTAGACTCTAGAGAACATTTGGATGGGGTATGTGCCTTAGAGGTAGTGTGGTGTCTCATGTAAAGCCTCGCAGCATTATGCTCTAAAATAAAAAGAGCTTGCCAGTTAAAGGCCTTAATATGATGACAATGTTGGTTATGATGTTGATGCTTAAAAGATGGCTTATCAATCCAACTCTTCTTATGAGAACTCTTCAGTTTGAGAATATCTTTGTACCAGTTGTACAATTATGAATAACTTCCTAGTTAAGAGGGAGTGTTGGAAAATGTAACTAGTTTCGATCTTCATAGTTGTCATTGTACTCATGTCATTATGTATATCTTATGTAACAAGCAAAAGAAGAAAGAAAAATATTATTTTTAAGCATGGGTTTCATGCTTCTTTTAAATGGTCATCTAGGTCAAGCATGCATTTCATGCTCCTAGGGTTTGTCAAGTCATAAGATTGTCATGAGTCAAGAGAGTCAATATTATTTGTATAAGACCCATTTGGGCAAGTTGTAACATGTAAAAGAATTTATTTTTTTGTCTAGAAAGTCAAAAATACCTTTAAGACCAAGTCGGACCTACCAATGACCATAGTTTTAAAAATCAAAACCCGTGACCAGATCGGTCCACCTAATAAACTGGGTTTCGAATTGGGACTAGTCAGGTCTAAATGAACCGGTTTTAAAAAAATACATCAAATAATTAATTTTTAATGACAGAAAACTATTTTTAAGATTTAACACCATGATTCCGAACCAATAGAGACAAAATATGCAAAGTTTGCTCATTTATATACCATGTAAAGGTGAATATATCAAAATGGCACCAAGTGTAATACATATCATCGACAAAATACATAAGCAATGAGGCTCTAAATGGCCTATAAAGTCCAAAACAATGCTACAAGCTATGAAGCCATTGACCTACTACAAGGCTACAAGTCTAGACTCTAGACTCTAGAGTCTACACATGATCAATCATCAAATTCATCACCGCTACTAGACACATGATCATCATCATCAGCAAGAGCTACATAGACATCATCTAGATTAGAGTTTGAGGATACCTCAGCCTCATCTGCAACCTCAGTAGCACTGCCACAAATAATAATAGAAGTTGACCTAATGGAAGCACGAGTTGGTCGAGCTGCGCCACTAGTGCCTTCCATCAGTTGTTTGCCTTTCCTTGATGCGGCTACTGATCCTAGTTCTGATGGCACCACCAAATCTGCTTCATCCCCTGCTAATGCTATGTCAATATCAAAATCAGCATCAAACACAGGATCTTCAGTCTCCTCCGCCCATTCTGATGTTGTATCAATATCATCCAACACAATGGGATCTAGATCAAGTGTTTTGTTCATCATTTGGTTCCGCTTAGTCGAAGGTTGTATTGCACGAAGACAAGATCATTTAACCGTTTTTGTTCCAAACGGTTTCTTTTCTTCGTGTGTATGCGCTCAAAAACAGACCAGTTGCGCTCACAACATGAAGCACTACAAGTTTGGCTGAGGACTTTAATTGAAAACTTTTTCAATTGAGAACATTGGCTGCCAAATGACTCCCACCAATGTGCTGCAAAAAAAAAGACATTAATTAGTAACTTAGTTCATTTCATTACTTATTTACAAATTACAAGTATTTATAGATAATTTGAATTGTAAATTTGTAAACGATTTAACTTGAAAAGAAAAACAAACTGGAAATTGGAATTACTGACTTGGTTGATCCACATCTCTTGCCATCTTTGCCAAGTTTTTGCCAAAGGTACCAGCTGCCATATTGAAAAGAGTAAGTTGTCTATGTATTTCCAACTGGTCTGCATGGCTAGGGACCATGCGCTCCAAGCAATCAATCAATCTAGCTCTGACCTCCCCATCAAACTCACAAAAACTCCAAATGAGATGTGTGAGACAAATGAGAGGGGCAAGCTCCTTTTAAAGGCTTGGAGAGGGTGTTTTTGGAGGGAAAGAACCCTTATTTTCCCTCCAAAACACCCTACAACCTTCATAAATCGCGTTGCGTGGGTCCCCCGCCGCTTTGGCAGCTAACCAGTCAGTTTAGGATAGAACCGACAAATTTGACCATAAACCGACCGGTTAGGACCGATTTTTCTAATTTTTTTGCGAAGGGAGGGGTCAAACGGGGTTTTTCTATCGGTTTGACCCAGTCAGCTGGTGAACCGACTAGTTTGACCGGTTACCAGTTCAAACTGACCGGTTTTTAAAACATTGCAAGTGACAAGTCAGCCTAGAAGAGGCCTATTCAACATCTTGTGAAAGGTATATAAAGAAGATGAATTCGAATCATTTGGAAAAACATTCGATCTGCAAAAAGAAGTTTGATCTAAAGCAAGAAAGGAGAAGAAAAAGGAGCGAAGGTCTAGGAGAAGGAAGCATCTCAAGAAGAAACCGAAATTCTAATTTTTGTACACTTTTCTGCTCACACATGCGAAGGAACTAGGGTTTTTGCAATTGTTGCAACGCCGAAACTTGCAAGCTGAAGTTGCAGACCTGATTTGAGAGTCGAAACCTTGATTGAAGCGGATCTTCAAGGAGATGACTTTCATTGACTTTGGTGGACCTTGTCTTGTCTTAAAGGAGATCGTTTGGAGGGTTGACTTGGTGCTTGGAAGAGGTTTGACTTTGGTCTTTGGGTCTTGGTTTTCTCATTTGAATTGATTCTATAAGAAGAGAAGGGATTCTTTCATTTATAGAGTGATATCTAAGAGTTGGATTGTATTCACTGGTGCAGCTTATCTTTCATTTCAGAGCTAGCACACAATAATTAATTCCTAACCCTCTTTATATTGTGGCGGTTTATGCCCTTGTTTCTTGTTGGATATTCTCTAAGGCATCTTATCATTTATTAGGCATTGTTCCATCTAATCATATATTAGGCTGTATATTGAAGTGAATGATATTTTGCACCACAACAACTTACTTGACATGTTTGCTTCACATAGATAGTGATAACCCCCCTGGGTTTCAAAGAGCAGGCTTAAAGTGAAGGGGAAAGTATACTAAGGTGACATTGATGCATTTCCCAAGTGTACTTAGTACTTACCTCTGTAGCACCACAGTTGGGACTTTCACAAGAGTGCTAATTGGGGCAGTAACAACGTTAATCTACAAACACATATTATTGTAAATATGAATGAATAAACAAATTATCTAAACTCTCAAGTACATCTATCTTCTATTGAAAACCTAAAAAAGAATAAATACATTGTAATATCTCAAAAAACTAAAACTCAATAACCAGCACAGTGCATCTCTTTTTAATAAAATAAAATGAGAAGGGAAAGTACAAGTATCT
Organism: Pinus taeda; assembly: GCA_000404065.3. Taxonomy (NCBI): domain Eukaryota; kingdom Viridiplantae; phylum Streptophyta; class Pinopsida; order Pinales; family Pinaceae; genus Pinus; species Pinus taeda. The sequence continues at coordinate 137,167 of APFE031038651.1, forward strand.
AGACACATGCAAGAAGCACTCAATTTGACTATGTCACCCTAACCCTAATCTTATGTCCTACTACACCATCCTACATGGATAGGATTACTAAGAATGGGGTGCCACAACTACAGATGAAAAAGTCAAAGCATGTAATCATTGAAACTTTGTACTGGGGATAAACAGACACATGCATATTTGGGATCTGCACTCCTCCAAGAATAGAACCTCCCATGCAATGCACCCTAGGCTGCCTTGAGATCTGCCCATTGTCTAAGAATAGACCATGCATGCAACCTATTTTCTCTTGAATCTACACAAAAGATAAGTCCAAATCATCCCAGTACAAACCCTAGAGCAACTTAAAATTGCTTTCCACGGTCACCTTGGTGGCCACTTCTCTACTTTAGTCTAATTCTCCTCTAGCACAAAGGGTGATTCCCTACTAAGATTTCTCAAGTCTATCCCTTAAAACCAATAACAATTCCAAATTTGACAAATCAGAAATTTATGATTTTCTTTAGGTAAAAATATGAGAAGACAAATGGAGTCAAATACTAACTTCATGAAAAAGCCCAGAATGCAAGGGAAAAATCAACAAGTTGTAAAGATAATGGTTCCATTCAACCGTAGTTACTTCATATCCAACTCAAAATCAACCAGCATATGACATAACCATCAAAGAAAAGAAAGCAGCCAGTAGTCATAAAAAATATGAGTGAACAACAGCTTTTTATCTTCATTAACAATTCTAGTCACGTCTAGGGTTTAGAGGGGTCAATACCTTTCAAAAAACCCTTATCTAATACCCCAAAATAGCCCATATAAAAATGTAACAGCCTTGGACCAACGAAAATATACCAGCACAACAAAATAAGCATTCCTTCACCAACAGCTCTTTCTCCTTCTACCTAAAGATGACAATGTCTTTGACCTTCTAGGGGATCTCTTTCCACTTGAACTTCTGATCTGCAAGTGAGGAGTACTTCTCTTTTTATAGCTTTTCTTCACAACTAATTTACAATTAAATATTATTAAGAAAGTTCTAGAAGACTTTTAGAACCATCCTTCCTCTAGGGAATAATATTAAAATATAATATTATGAGTCTTTCAAGGAAAGTAACTCCCAAAAATAATAAAATATGGAAGACCAAGTCCTTGAGTGATTGCCTGATGCTACTTGTCATCCTCCTATGCAACACCCCCTCTTGAAATAGGCTCGTTCAACCAAGTGTGAAAGCTTGATGTGTCGCTTGTCCTTCCTAGGTAAATACCCCTCTTAAAATATCTTTAAAACATGCAAACCTTACCCCTTTGTGCAAGGTGTTGTCCACCATGTGCACTCACTAATTTTACTCTTATGAATTAACTAACATGCTCAAGCAACAAAGGTGGAAAGCTCCTCACCCCGAATGGGGTGATTAGGGAAGCTATAGGTGCGAGGAAAGCAAGGTCGTCGTCACACCACACAATGAATGAGGACATGCCACGCCATCCCTCACCCGCCTAACTTTACAGTCACGTCCTTGCCACTGAGTAGATTAATGGAAACCATTAACTCCAACAACTGCCCACTCATGTGAGCTTGATGCTATGATCATGCCCCAATTGTTGAAGTTTAGCAGCAGACATGTGCTTTTGCATAGACTAGGTGTCAAGCATGCAGGAGCTGTCCCAAGTCTCACTTAAGAAACTTGTTTGATTAACCTCAATTTATTAAGTTTTTTTTTTATAATTTTCCTAAGTTTAACTTGGGGAATGCATGTTAATTAAAGTCAATTAATTAATGTTGGCTATTAAGCTAGGAAAGTCTAACAAAATGTAATTTAATGACATTAGTGACTTAGACTTAATCACAAATATTGATCTCAAGTGAGGTGAGATCTAATTTCAGCCATCAATGACTTTGGAGATTAGGGTTAGGGGTTTAGCTTAATAAATAATTATGAAAGGCAGCCTAAGGAGAGAAGAAGACACAGATTTGAGAAAAGCATTTCCAGAGTGAGTGAGAAAGCACAGTGAATACAATGTGGATGACAAAGAAATTTCATCCGAAGTGTTTATAAGTTCAGAGAAGATTACAGAAAGTGGTAATTGCAACAAATAGAATCAACCAACAATCTGATCTAGCAGAGGTCACACCAATCAACAAGAGAAGAAAGGTTGTGTTAGTCAGATCGAGCAATAGGGCAGAAGGGTCGATCGTATAGTAGCAGATCACAGCAAGAGAGAGCCATACAACTCCCAGCATAGCCACTCAGTCATACAACAAAACACACAATAGGGCATACATCAGTTCAACTCAGTCGTATTGGAAATAGAGTGTTGCACAGGCTGTACAATGGGCGTGCAACAGGAAACAACTCCAGAGGTTGATTCACGAAAAATTTTGAGGCTCATACTAGCTATACAGGTGCCTTATATAAAACCCAAAAATTGTTGTAGCTTGTAAGATTTCTTCAGGGTCATTTTCCCAGTTAGGTAGCCCTCACTGTCCTAATTAATAAAGTGAAGTTCAATTGGAGGGTAAATTTCTGTGTGAGAGAATTATTTCTTGTGTTTGCATCCACTGAAATTTTTCAAGTTAAATTCCAATGCATTTCTTATTCAGTAGATTTAGACTTATATTATTGGGTTAATAGTTGAATATGAATATTAAATCAGATCGGGAATTAGAAGTTCAACATGGTATCAGAGCTTTAAACTCTGAAGAGGAAATCAGAATTCTCACAAATTTTCAAGCAAATCCAGAATGCCAGCAATGAATGTTCTTCAGTAAAGTTATGATTTGAAGATGACAGCAATCAGTTTGAGGTTTGAGGACAGGTTGGAGGGTGGCTCTAACTTCATCCCTTGGAAGGTAAGGTTTCCTTAGTCTTGAAAGAGAATGGGTTGTGGGATTTTCCAAACACAACAGTATCCCTACTGATTGATCCAACAGACTTTGCCATCCATCAGCAGAAGGACATGAAGGCCATGAGGATCATCTTATAGATGCCATTAAGGACTTGATTCCTCACCTATATGAGAAGACACCAGCAAGGGAATTGTTTGTGGCTCTGAAAAATCTTTTCAAGAGAAACAATACAAACAAGAAGATGGTGTTAAGGGGAAAACTTATAACCATCAAGATGACCAAATCAGATACACTGACCAACTATCCCACCAGGATCATGCAGATACGTGATCAATTAGCAGTAGTTGGGAAGATCGTGTCACACAAAGAGATGGTGAGAACAACCTTGAATGGTTTCACCAAGCCATGGACCCCATTCATCTAGTAGACACTTCCCAAGTTTGATAGGCTATGGGATGATTGCATCCAGGAGGAGATTTGAAATGACTCTTTAGTCGGTCTGCATAAGGGTGATGATGCAAACCTAGCTCTTGCCAGTTAGGCACAGAAGGGAAAAGGAAAGGGTTTGGCCAAGAAGAATTCAAGTGGAGAAATGACTTCAAAGTCTACGAAGAAGAACGACCTGAGTAACATCAAATGTTTTGTGTGCCACAAGGTGGGCACTATGCTTCACAGTGTCTTGAACAAAAGAAGGAGAAAGGAAAGTTGCAGCAAATAGCAACATCTACAAATACGGGTTAAGGAGTTTGCTGCAAAGTTCTAGAAAGAGTTCTCATTAGTCTCTTGTCTTTCTAGCACATTTTCCACTGGTGCTTGGTTCATGGATAGTCAAGCTTCTTGTCACATGATGGAATCACATGAGTTGTTCACTAGTTTATCAAAGAGAGGCTTGGATCTGCATGTGGAGCTTGGCAATAATGCCAAGTATGGTGTAGAGGGAGTTGGGACTATCTTATTCCAGTTGGAGTCAAGAGATTCTCTAGAGGTGAAGGATGTGTTAATTGTTCTAGGAACTTACCCTCAGTCTCAGCCATGGGGGACAAGAGATATGCCATCACTTTCCATGATAGGCAAGTTCACACTTGGTCGAGTGCATCTAACCTCGACGTAGGACGAGTTATTGGAGGTAGAGAGGGTAATGTGTACAAGCTAAAGACTCAGCCAACACAAGCCTTGGTTCATGACAGTGACACCCTGCGTGAGTTTTGGCACAAGAGGATGGGTCACTTGCACCATAGAGCATTGCCCATACTGATCAATATTGCCATTAATCTTCTAGAATAAAGGGTGGAGTAGCAGGGAGTGTGCAAGGGGTACTAATTTTCCTAGCAGGGAAAATAGGTCCAAGGGGATCTTGGATCTAGTGCATATAAACGTGTCATTTGATGTCAATAGCATCATTGAGGGGTGCTTGCTGTTATGTAACCTTCATTAATGATTTCTATAGGAGGACATGGATCTTCTTTATGAGCACTAAGAATATCAGAAAAGCAAGAATATCATAGCCTTGAGGTCTAATAATGGGGGTGAGCACACCTCCAATGACTTCAAATATTTTTGCAAGGAGGCAGGTATCAAGAGGGAGATGATTGTGCCATACAACTCATAGCAAAACGAGGTTACCGAAAGGAAGAATCAATCTATAGTTGGAGCTTCCAAGGGGATGATTCATTTCCAAGATCTGCCCATGTTCCTTTGGACGGAGGCATGCAATACAACAATGTATGTCCAAAACAGGAGTCCACATAAGGTCTTGGGAGACAAGACTCCAAAATAAGATTTCTTTGCAGTGAAGCCGGAGATTGGCTACTTTCGCATTTTTGGTTGTCCAATGCATGCCCATATACCAATAGAGAAGAGGACAAAATTAAAGTCTTCAGGGGTGAAGGGTATATTTGTGGGCTATAGTGAGACCTCAAAGGCATATAGGGTCCTCATTCTAGCACAAATGAAGACCGTGGTCAACTGAGGCTCGGGATGTCAATCTTGAAGAGGGTTTGGCATTCAAGAAGTTACATGAGTCCCTTCCAAAGATAGAAGACAAGGAGCAAGTGGCTTCAAATATTGAGGAAAGTTTATTGCCACCCACTTCAGGGATTCAATCTTTAGGTCAGAAGGAGGAGTTAGAGGCTCCTTCCAGCACTGTCAGGAGGAGGCCTCAATCAGTAGAACAAACATTGAGAGACACTTAGGAACATGTGGAGGATCCTAGAAGTACATTCAAGAAAAGTATGTCGTTGAGGAAGTTTCCCATGTGTAGCATCATTGATTTCAAGCCTATTAGTTTTGAGGATGTAGTAGACCAATAGGTTTGGAGGGATGCCATGATGGAGTATCACTCCATTATGAAGAATGGTGTGTGGGATATAGTTCTAAGACTAGAGGGAAAGTCAATGGTGAGATCCAAGTGGATCTTCAAGATCAAGCATGTTGTGGATGGCAACATAGAGAAATACAAAGCAAGGTTTGTGGTGAGAGGATTCTCCTAGAAGGAGGGAGTGGACTATGGGAAAACTTTTGCTCTAGTTGCCAAGTATACTTCCATTTGGGTTGTCATATCTATTGCCTCAATCATAGGGTGGAAGATACATCATATAGATGTGAAGATAACATTCATCAATGGAGTTATTGAAGATGAAGTGTACATTGAGCAACCTCGGGGTTTTGAGACACATTAGAGGACTTTTCATGTATGTAGGCTTAGGAAGGTGTTGTGCGGACTCAAGCGGGAACAAAAAGTGTGGTACTCTAGGATCCCAACTTGTATTTCATACTTGTTGAGGGTGATCCACTTATCTTGGTATTGTTTGTTGATTACATGTTTCTCACAAGTGTGGAGAAGCTCACTGCCATGTGCAAAAATAATTTGGCTTCGAAGTTTGAGATGAAGGGCATTACCTTGATGCATTGCTTCTTAGGGTTGGCGGTGTGATAGTAGCCAAGTGTAATGCCCCACTTAAATCTTATCCTACAAATTTTGTTAATGTTTACATTATTTGAAAATATTGAAAAATATTGGTCTAATATAAAATTCATGATTTCCATTATTCAAATTCCCCACTTGCCTTCTCAAATTGAATATTAGGTAGGATATGGTCTCCTTCCATTATTTCATAATATATGTATTCATTTCACATTACCC
>APFE031038651.1:186625-222274 GCA_000404065.3 Pinus taeda
ACAGGCTTCCATTAATTGATGAACGGTTGGGAGACAAAAGCGATGAAGCCGGTGCTGAGTGCTTAGTTTCACATAACCTCCACTGCCGCAAAATTAAATACATAAATACAGTTTTTGTGTTGCTTCGTTCTCCCGCGAGCGATAGCCATTGTCACGCCCCCAATAACCTTTTTTCGTTTTTGGGGAGTGGGGCACACTTTTGCCGGTTCGGGCAAAATGTAGATCTACGCCTAACAAACTTCCAACACCAATTTATCTCCGCTTAATTAGTGTTATCCTTATAATTTCCATAAACTGAACTCTTCAATTTATAATCAATTCATGAACATATAATTAACAACAATATAATCAATACTTATATTTGTTAACTTATAATTCGTTCAACACATTAACCATAGATCGCAGCAATAAAACCAACACCAAAACGCATAACAACAATGTATGATAGGAGAGGCCAACTCTAACCGAGTTGCGCCCCAAACAGGTTTATTACTTAACCAAATTTCATTTACAATGTGCGTGAGTCTCGCAGACCTCACGGCTTTTACCACCGGCCACGACCTTTGCGATCGTTGGGTCGTCGGCACTCCGTGCGCTTTTGCCCAACCAATCTTACAACAGGCCTCTCGGCCACCAATCTTTTGACTGCCCGAATTACACCACGGACCCGCGGCCTTCACCGGTTTATCCAAGGACCGTGCGTACTACCTGCACTGCCAGCAACCGACGTATAACTTGTTCTACCGTCCATTCATCGCATGCACTGTTTTGTTCGACCTCCGTCCATAGACTTATGCTGCGTCTCCAACCGACCCCTTTCTCCACCTTCCAACCGAGCTGTTTTGTCACATGTTCGCACCACTGCTCTTCGTGACTCTCGCTTGAAGGCCGAATCGTTTGAGAGATAGATCGACTTGATCGAACTTGATGTCCTCCTTTGCAATGCGCTTTCATTTATATATGAATCCACCGCCAAGTTAGGAGGGGCGTCGGCTTGCCAAGCCGACCCCAAATTCCTTTAATTTAATCGTTCGACGCCCCAAGCCGACCCGATCAATTTTGAACCGTCGCGTTTCGTTCCTTTTAGTGGGTTGGCCTTCGTGCACGAAGCCACCCACATTATAAGTCTTCCACCCGTGTGTACTTCGTCGTCCGTTATGTTCGACTTTTGCCACCTTTGTGTCCACGCCTTGGTTTGTTTCATTGTTCGGGCGGGCGGGCGCACTGTCGTGTCACCCTGCCCACGTTCTACCCTGTCGTTCCCGCGCTGTCGTGATGTTCTGTCAAACTCCTGTTCAGGCTGCTGAACGACCCGAGCCAACGCGCTTATCCGTCGACCTTCGTTCGGGCGAGCGGCGCACTGCCGTGTCGCTCCGCCCACCGTTCGGTCCACTGTTGTGTCCCTTGCTGTCATGTGCATCTTAGTTCTGTCACCTCGTTCAACCGAACTGTCGAACGACCCTGGACCTATGCGCCTTCGTTCGTTCGGGCGTTCGGGCGGGTGGGCGCACTGCCGCGTCGCCCACCACCATCGTTCCATCGATCACCCGTTTTGCCCAACTGTCATATTCGTTCGGGCGTCCGTCTCCAATGTTCGCCCTGCTACCCGTATGCCACCTCGTCGCATCGGTTATGTCATTTTCCCGTGTCAAGTCTCCAAACGGTCCATCGGGTAGGAGGTCGTTTAGCCTTCGTTCGGGTCGCCCGTCATTGTGTGGAGTGCCCGGTCCCAAGGGCATTACATCCTCCCCCACCCTATTCCGTTGTCGTCCCGACAACCTCCATACCATCGTGTCCTCTTCGGTCCTCCATACCAAGTCGCCCTTCCAATCCATAATCCTGTGCATGTTTCGGAAGTATGTATCCCATACTACATCAAGTCGGAATTTGGACATCGACCTGGCTCCTCAACGTTTGAGACCTCCAAGTTCACCATGTATGGACCCCGGAGCAAGTGTTACACATATGTGCGAACACCTACAATTTCGGTCCCCGGCTCAGGTTCATGGGAACCCCACTTCTCTGCCACACACGGGACCAACCTGCCCAATCATCTTACGGGCTCACTGCCTTGAGCAGCCAACGGTGAGCCCGGTTTCCCGTTTCATCTAAGCAAGCCTCGATGGAGGTGAGTCCGGTGGCTCACCCTCATCCATCAACTCTACCCATCTGCCCGGACCTTCGTCCTCTACTCGCATTCCTCTAATCTCATGATCTGTTTTGGCTCTATCCACAGTGGGAACTCCTATCGGTTCGCCCTTTCTCCCATCATAGATGAAGAATTTCCTTAGGTGAGGAATCATCATGGCTTCAAACTGCTTTATGAATTTTATGCCCAATATTGCTTCGTAATCATCGATTCGTACCACGGTGAAATCGACCTTCCCGAACCATTCAACAATCCTCGTATCCACCCCCTCGGTTATACCAAGGATCGTTGCCGGAGGAGAGTTTATGGTTTTCATTTGCGCTCCTGCCAGCACAACCTTCAACCCGAGTCTCCTCGCTGTTTCTTCGCCCATGAAATTATGTGAAGCGCCACTATCAACCATGGCTAGCACTTCACCTCCTCCAATTTCCATCTGAACATACTCCAGCTCGTTCCTCTTCGGTGTTGTTCCCCGGTCCCCTTTTGCTTTTGAAGTAGCGCTCGGCTCGGCTTCACTTGCAGCTTTGCCGTGGTCATCATCGATAGAGGAAACTTCTATCACTCCATGTTCATGGAACTGTGAGGTTCCTTCTTTGGCTTCTCTCTTTTGTCTCTTCGCGTCCTTGATTTCCCCTTTCAAGGCCCCGAGATGTTTTTCAAGGATCAAGCACTCTTCCCTTCTCTGGTTCAGGGCGTGCCTCGTGTTTAATTCCCTCAGTTCTGCTTCCAATGCGAGCCCCCTTCTCATAAGTTGGCGAGCTCTCTCTTCGTTGAAATTCACGGCTTCATTATCCATCATGGCCCGGAACCCCTTTTCCGTTTGAGCCAACCCTTGGCCACATTTCTTGAACGCCTTTTTCAACCTCATTGTTTCGGCACGTATCTCTTCTTCAAGTTCTCCCGTGGTCGTAAACCCCAACTTCTTGAAGAGAGGCACTTCGGTGCCACTTGTAGAAACTCTGTCCCATTTCTCCATCCCTGTGGGTGTCTGCCTCCGCCCGGGCAGATTTACCTTCGATTTTCCGTCCAAGCCTTCCCACGGTCGGCTTGATTCAACTCGATCTCCATGAGCTTCGGCATCAACTGCCATCCTTGTATCGGCTATCGGCCTCGACCTTAGAACTGTCGCACTCTGCCCGGCATCCTGTTCACCGTCCCCCACCGAAGCTTCTGCCAACCGAACAGTTCGTTCACTGTTCACCCGAACTGCTACACTACCCGTTCGGCTTTCTGTTCAACCTGTTCTCAACTGATACCCGCACCTGTCAACCGCTTGAACGACCTGTCCACCGGCTTCAACTGTGCTCCGTCCGCAGGCTAAACCCGCTCTGATACCATCTGCCACGCCCCCGTAACTTTTTTTCGTTTAGCGAGGAGTGCGGCACCACCTTTGCCGTGTTCGGGCAAAGTGGACTACGCCTAACAAACTTCCAACACCAATTTATCTCCGCTTAATTAGTGTTATCCTTATAATTTCCATAAACTGAACTCTTCAATTTATAATCAATTCATGAACATATAATTAACAGCAATATAATGAGTACTTATATTTGTTAACTTATAATTCGTTCAACACATTAACCATAGACCGCAGCAATAAAACCAACACCAAAACGCATAACAACAATGTATGATAGGAGAGGCCAACTCTAACCGAGTTGCGCCCCAAACAGGTTTATTACTTAACCAAATTTCATTTACAATGTGCGTGAGTCTCGCAGACCTCACGGCTTTTACCACCGGCCACGACCTTTGCGATCGTTGGGTCGTCGGCACTCCCTGCGCTTTTGCCCAACCAATCTTACAACAGGCCTCTCTGCCACCAATCTTTTGACTGCCCGAATTACACCACAGACCCGCGGCCTTCACCGGTTTATCCAAGGACCGTGCGTACTACCCGCACTGCCAGCAACTGACGTATAACTCGTTCTACCGTCCGTGCATCACATGCACTGTTTTGTTCGACCTCTGTCCACAGACTTGTGCTGCGTCTCCAACCGACCCCTTTCTCCACCTTCCAACCGAGCTGTTTTGTCACATGTTCGCACTGTTGCTCTTCGTGACTCTCGCTTGAAGGCCGAATCGTTTGAGAGATAAACTTGATGTCCTCCTCTTGCAATGCGCTTTCATTTATATATGAATCCATCGCCAAGTTAGGAGGGGCGTCAGCTTGCCAAGCCGACCCCAAATTTCTTTAATTTAATCGTTCGACGCCCCAAGCCAACCTGATCAATTTTGAACCGTCGCGTTTCATTCCTTTTAGTGGGTCGGCCTTCGTGCACGAAGCCGCCCACGTTATAAGTCTTCCACCCGTGTGTACTTCGTCGTCCGTTATGTTCGACTTTTGCCACCTTCGTGTCCACGCCTTGGTTTGTTTCATTGTTCGGGCGGGCGGGCGCACTGTCGTGTCGCCCTGCCCACGTTCTACCCTGTCGTTCCCGCGCTGTCGTGATGTTCTATCAAACTCCCGTTCAGGCTGCTGAACAACCCGAGCCAACGCGCTTATCCGTCGACCTTCGTTCGAGCGGGCGGCGCACTGCCCTGTCGCTCCGCCCACCGTTCGGTCCACTATTGTGTCCCTTGGTGTCATGTGCGTCTTCATTCCGTCACCTCGTTCAACCGAACTGTCAAACGACCCTGGACCTTTGCGCCTTCGTTCGTTCGGGCGGGTGGGCGCACTGCCGCGTCGCCCACCGCCATCATTCCATCGATCACCCGCAACTGTCATATTCGTTCGGGCGTCCGTCTCCAACGTTAATGGCTACCTTGAAATTTTGCTACATAAAAATGTTATAATACTCAAATTGATGCCTCCTCCAAGTTGTGACACGCATTTTCCTCGTGCTCTATCAACTGCAATGACTCCTTTCAATATTTTCATGATGTTATTATGATTGGAAGATGTGACGAGTACTATGATCTAGGACTGGAGTCGACTTTTCTTAATATGTTGAATATGGATTTTCATCCCCTGTGGTGAAAGGGGTTACGAATGGGTCTTATATGTATTTCCGTTTTTGTAATGAGTTCATTTTGAACGTTGTCCTTGTTTTAACACAAGACCTATCTTGTAATTATAGTAAGATTATTTTCTCAAATACAATGGTTTCACTTTCCTTCAGGGAAAGAACTATGGAAGGTGTGTGACACTAATTTAACCAATATTTGGTTTCGTATCATCGCACTACTTAGTCACACATATATATATATATATATGTTTTATTTAAATGTTATGTTTTTTACAAGGTGAATTGTGTGAGGTTGATTCTTTAAAATTATCTAATGCAACGTAGGGTTCATTTCTCTATTTTATTGGTGAATAAATTGCATGATATATATCTCAGTTTCTGTCAATAACTTTGTTCAAATCCAATAACTTTGTTCAAATCCACTTTATTTTACGATGTACTTTATATTGTGCCTCTCCCCAACATAATTTTGAAGTATGTATGTTAATAATCTAAACTCCATTTAAATATTTTTATTTCCTATCATCCATAATCACAATGGTTTTCTTTTCATTACTCTTAGTATTTCTGGTGGTTTCACTCTCCGTTTAACATGGCCGTATTTGTTATTCGTTGGCTCGAATGCCATAAATTCTGCATTCTTAGCTTCTGTTATTTCTTAGACAAACAGGTTCGTGTATTTGAGACTATCTACGTGATTTTATGGGATTATTTGGCCATGACTAGCACAACCATAACCCCAGGAAAAAGGAGATTTTGACTCTCCTATGGCTATTATAGTAACTTATACTCGGATTTCCTCTCGTTGACACTTAGCCAATCATTTTCCTCACTACGTGCTTCAATTATATGGTTAAATAACTAACACTTGAAATAGTTTTTGGTGCCCAATACCCCATACAGTGAGTTTTTTGTTTCGTCTGTGCAATTTTCTTTATTCAAATAAGTCTTTAAATTTTTGTTCCATCATCATACTTTTATGTGTAACAGTAATTCCAACCATAAGTTAATGGGTCATCCCCTGTACTCGCATCTATGGACTTTGACTCATCATAAATACGAATTTCGATACAATTTTTTGCCCCAATGTTCCACCGACCCTTAGGAAAAAACAAATCACATTACTACTAACTATTCATATATTTTTAATCCATAGGTCAATAACTTGATTTAAGTGTATTTGATAATAGCTTATTCCCCTTTACCATTAACTATATTCCTATTTTTATACTCTTTTATAATATTGAAGTATCATAATAAAAGAAATACCAATCCATTATAAAATTATACAGTCTTCTACATTACTAATTCATCATATTTACCACTATCATATTCCTTTCTAGTAGTATATAAAAACAAGATCTATATAAAAACAAGATCTAAATCATTCCATATTCATTCATAGTACTCAGGAATTAAAGAATTTGTATAGAAAGTTTTAACCAAAAAGTTACCAGGATAACACTTAGGAATGATCACTTTTCCTCCCAACCTTGAATTGTAACCTCTAGTTCTCCCTAGATGGATGTGATTGTCATGAAAGACAAGAATAAACAACCCCTATTTATCCCTTCAGTAGGTGTTTTATACTCTTTTTTCCATAATCTATTTTTGCTTTAGTGGTGTCCCATTTTTGTGGTTCTCAACGCCACTAGCCAAGGCTTTTCCATTAAAGCCCTCTTCTATCTCTTGCGAAGCTTTACTCTTATCCACGCTTAGCATCATTCCCCAACTAATTGATTTAGTTTATTTTCTCTCATATCCATTAAATCATATTTAGAATATTTATCATGGAACATTTATCTCAATCTCATTTATTAATGAGAATTTTTTTTCTTTCTTTAGCAAGAATCACTTACTCAAGTGTCTCATTCCCAAGTACATTGAAAGCAATTATTTATTTAGTAATAAAATTATTTATTTACATAAGCATTTCAATTTACTTCATGGATTTTCCACCATCAGGCTAACTTAACTGTGTTTGAACAAAGAAGTAATATTACAACAAAAGAGGAGTATTACATTCTCCCCCCTTTTAATTCACAATGTCCCTCGTGTTTATTTCCAAGTTACTTCCATCTGGAACAATGTTGGATAATTATTTTTCATTTCATCTTTCAGCTCCCATGTGGCCTCTTCTGGAGTAGAATGCTTCCATTGCACTTTAATCTGAACAACAACTCAATTCCGGAGTGAGACCTCTTTTTGGTCTAGAATACAAAGTGATTCTACCATAAAGTATCCTTTGAGTTCCACATGTAGCACTATACAGTAAATTATGGGAGAGCTATCATGTACATGTTTCATAAGCAAATATACATGAAAACACACTATGAACTTTAATATGACTAGGTAATGCTAATTGATAAGCTACAGGTCTAATTCTATCCAAAGTTTTGAGCGACATACAAAATGGTGGTGCTAATATTAGAGAGGTTGTCATTCTTAAGGTACCTATCCTTGCTAGTCTTGTGATAAAATCTAAAGAAATTATTTCCCATTTCCATTGAGGGATAAGTAGTGGATTCAGTAACCTCACAGGGTGTTGATGTTCAACCTTTACCTATTGAAACTCTAATCATTTTGATAAATATCAAGCCACCTCTTTCTTTATACCTAGCTAAAAGAAATTATTTATTAATGTTGTAATCATATTTTGGTACTCATGATGTCTTGCATATGTTTTTGTATGACATGAATCTAGTACTATTTGTTTGAGGGCATTTATATTGGGAACATACAATCATTTTTTTCAGAATGTTTTGCATAAATAGGAATATTAATGTGTTGTATTTTTTGTTGAATTTCAAACTATTTAGGGTCACTAGTAATTGAATTTTTAATTTTCTCTATCAAATCTGTACTAACGTTGATAACATACACTTCCATTAGAGTGTAGGTATGAATTCTCAAAGCATCTCCCATCTTAATTTCTTTCCCTTTTATTTGCCTAATATCGAACTCAAACTCATTAAGAAATTCCAACTCATTAAGAAATTCCATCCACCTACCTTGTGTGACATTGAGATATGGTTGGATGGAAAAACATTTTAGGATTATATGATGAGTTATCAAGGTGAATTTCTTCCCTGGCAAATAATCCCTCCACATCTTGAAGGCATGTATTACAGTAGCTAGCTCTAAATCATGTATAACATAATTCCTTTCATATTTTTTCAACTTTCTAGACCCTCCATATAGGCATCATTACAAATTGTAAATTTCATATTTTGATCTCCAAGTTTTAAGATGGGATCCAATGTGAGTACTCTCCTTGCATTTTGTAGTCCATTCAATTTTTAATGATTTTTTCTGTAAGGATGTCATAGGATATGCTAGTGTCTAGAATGAATTTATAAATCTTAAGTAATATCATGTGATTCCCATAAATGATTAGACAATAGGAACATCCTTTGGTATCAAGCAATTCACCATGGCCCTAACCTTCTCACGGTCAACGGTTATTCCTTCCTTTGAAATGATGTATTGTATTTTGTTTTTGTAGAACTCACATTTACTAAATTTGACATACAATTAATGTTCCCTTACAGTTTGCAACACTAATTTTAGGTGTTCTTTATGTTCTTCTTCATCCTTAGAATATATTAGAATGTCATCTATAAATACCAACACAAATTTGTCCAAATAGTTACTAAATATAATGTTCATGAGACACAAAAATGTTGGTGGGGCATTAGTAAAGCCGAATCATAACCATACAAATGCTTGGTGATCATATTTAGTTTTGAAGGTTGCTTTATAAATATCTTCATTTTTTATTCTCAATTAATGATATCCAATACTTAAGTCTATTTTTTTAAAAATGGTTTCCCCTCTTACTTGATCAAACAGATCATGAATAAGAGGTAATGGATATTTTTTTCTTTATAGTTAACCTTTTAAATTGTCTATACTTGATGCACATTCTAAATGTTCCATCATTCTTTATGACAAATAACACATTTCCCCATCGTGATACACTAGGCCTAATAGAGCCTTTGTCCAATAGTCCTTATAGATGCATTTTCAGCTCCAGTAATTTAGGTGGACTCATTCAATGAGGATATATAAACACTAGGGTTGCAACTAGTACCAATTCAATGTGAAAGTTTATATCTCTATGAGGGGTTAAACATGGAATTTCCTCGAGAAAGACATCATGAAATTCCTTAATAACTCTGAGAGTGTCCAATTTTCATTCTGCTCCTTGTTGTTCACTTGCTTCTACATGAACCATAAATAATTGATACCCCTTTCATGCTCTCTTTTTCATCTATAAGGCTGAGATTTTTCTTACTCATATGGGTTTTTGTATTATTTGGATTATTCAATTTTTTACCCACTCATTCACATAGCTCACTATTTTTTTCTAAACAATCTATAATGCGCCCCCACTTTTCCAACCATTCCATGCCTATTAGTACGACATATGACCCTATGGGAAGTACGTGTAGGTTCACTGCTCTAAAATAACCATTTAAATCAAGATGGAATTTCTTTACATGGCTGGTTACTTTTCTCTTGGTTTGAGTTACTACTTTTACGAGGCAGGAAGTTTTATATTTTTTTGTTTTAAGTTTACATTTTTCTACCACGGATGGCCCAATGTAACTTAAGCTAGCCCCTAGATGAGTTAAAACATAAATAAGTTGGCTAGTAATAATACCTTCAATCTCAATAATTATTGATTGATGTTATTCTTATCTATCCTCCAAGGTTGTGCTTATCTTGGGAATATTGCTAGTAATATCATTCACTATGGTACCTTCGTGGAAAAATTGTATATTTTCAATAAATATGGGATTATGTTGATAATCTGTCAATAGTCGAGGCTCACCACACCCCCAACACTTGAGTGGTTCTTTTTATTCACCCCCAGTAATATTTTTACTATTCAAATCCATGGATTTTGACCCAACTTGAGAATGTCTCGACTGATTTTCACTCCCCTTGCTGAAAATTTTTTGTTTATGATGGTTTCCAAAATGTTTAAGATAACTAGGCTTTTGTCATTTTCATCCAATTACAGGATTGGATTTGTCCTTATTTTTCCAAAACTTAGGGCCCTCATCCTTACTTTTAAACTTTTCATAACATAGCCTCACCTTTCTTACCACTCCATCCATTATCTTAGGATTGTCGAACTCAATCCGTTCCTTGTGGACAGTGGAAAAATAGTTTAAAAATTGTTGCGCCTTGGATGTTTCTTCTTTAATGTAGAGAACATGCAGCAGTAAGTTGGTAAACTTTTCCACAAATTCCTCCATAGTTAACTATCCCAACCTTAACTCATGGAACTCCTTTGTGCGACCATCATAATAAAATTCACTTAAGTAGTAGTATTTAAATTGCTTCTAGAATTCCTTCAAAGATACTCTCTTGTCCTCCAACAGATGCACACTTTTATCTTCCTCCAACCAGAAATTAGGTTTACCTTGCAACTCATAAATGGCCAATCTAGGCTTTAATTTTAACTTGTATTCATAGACTTGAAAATATTTAGTCATATTAAGTAGCAATGTTTCTTCATCCTCCTCTTTCTCCATATCAAAAGTAGGGGGCTTGATTTTCCTAAATTCCCCTTGTAACTCTATTTGTTTCTTCTTCTTCTCTATTCTAGGATACATTCTATGAGACTCACCCCCACTTTTAGATTTCTCTCATTCCGCGCCCCTTTTATCTCTTTTCAATATTTCAGGTTCCACCATTTTATGGATAGACATTTTAGTGAGCCCCATCATCATCCTTTCTTACTCCTCACTAGGGTTTAATAGGTGTTCATTGTTGCTTCTTAGATATACTAATTCTTGGTGAAGAATTCTAATAACAGCCATAAATTGAGTGGTTGTTGGGGTGGCCTCATTTCCCAATTCAACATATAAATCTTCACCTTCAATGATGGTTAGAGCCCCCTTGATCATTTTGATATAGGAATATCCCTTGCTTACCTTATAATTCAAACAAAATCAATTTTTAATTCTTCCTCACATCAACTAGTTGAGTCACACAATTATGTTTATTATTTTTGGGGTGGTTCCTTAATGCCCCACTTCTGAACTTTGTCTCTCATACCATCTATCACAACTCTACAATTTTTTTTTTAATATTCCAACTATTACCATGAAAACTATTTATTTTATGTATATATTTCTTTTCCTTTTATAATCAGGAATTTTACCACCTACTGTTATATATATATATATACAGCTACTTGGCCTATACCACCTAATCTAGGTGAGTGTTACCTAGTTATTAGTCCTACTCACCTCTTATATAATGTTTTATTTCTTCATTTTCAATGCCATGGTACCATTAATACAATTAGGCCTGGGAGGGCTTTTAATAACCATCAATCGGTCTCTCTCTCTATGTGACAGGCTTAAATTTGTTTTCCACAATGAATTATATATTCATGATACTTTGTATGCGATGTAGACACCTATCCCTGGTTTGATTTGTGCAAAGACATTATACCCTTTCCCTTCCATCATTCTAGTTTTTATATTAACAAGGCATGGTTGTGCATATGTGGAGATAGGTTAGCACTAATATCACATTAATTTATGATGCCATTGTTTATCGTTCCTAGGGCTATCACTTTAACATTGAGAAAACTGAGATTAATGTGGTATTTCCACTTCGCCTACACAGACAAGATTGCATCTCATAGTCCTCAATTTCCATTGAATGGTCACAATGAAGGAAGGAAATATCTATGGCTTGGAAAAAAAGACCCAAACTAAAACCCTACCTTGACAGTTACTTTGGCATTTGTCTCGGTTTTGCCACTTTCTACATGTGTTATGATTGTAACCCCTACTGGTAGATAATATCCTAGCACTCGTCGTTGGCTCTAGGACGCATAGGTACGACTATGAATTCCATCGCCATATGCTCCAGTTATCTCTGGCTACCGGTAACTTGTTTCGCTGAATACTATTATAACAAACTGTAGTTATTTACACTCGTTAGCTTCGAATTTAATCAATGGGCTTCATTTTTTTTCTATGTTTTGAATATCTTGTTGTTTCCAGATATTTGTGTATTACAAGGATCTCTTCCTCCGATCCTTCTGGATTTGTTTCACTCTGCCTACATGCCTACAGGTAACCAATTTTAAGTCGTTTAGCCCATTTCAGTGATGAGGAAGAGTTTTTCCTATTGGTTTTGTTTTTGTTAACCACAAGTTGCGTTTACACCATATGCGTCCGATGTAATCCAATGATTCTCGAGGACCACGATACCCTAGTCCCATTCGATGATCCAGAACAACGTATTATTCTGCTTACCCTAGAGGTACATACCCGTGAATCCTATTCAGCTTAGCCGTTGTTGGTTTACGTGAATCCTATTCAGCTTAGCCGTTGTTGGTTTATTTTATCATGATGGTAATGATGATACACTCATTTAGAGATTTTCTGATGGATATTCCAAAGGTCGCACTTGTGTCGAGCATCCTATCAGGTATGACCTTCTAATCATATTTCTCTGTATAGGTTGCTATTATCATATGGCTTGACTGATCTCTAGTGAGTGCTCTACTAATTTCGTCAATGAAATTTGTCTTATAAGTATGCGGGTTTCCTTTCCAGTATTTATTGTTGTAATGCCTCCCTAAAATTTGGCTACGTAGAAATATTATAAACCCCAAATAGTTGCCTCCTCGAGGTCAATGACACTCAATTTCCTGTGGCTGTGTCAAATGTGATGACTCCATTCAATATTTTCATGTTTCTATTATGATTGGAACATGTGATGAGTATTATGATCTAGGATTGGGGTAGCCTTTTCTTAATATGTTGAATATGGGTTTCCAAGTGTTGTGGTGAAAGGGGCAAACAATGGGTCTTATATGTATTTCATTTTTTGTTATGAGTTAATTTTGAAGGCTCTCCTCCTTTTGATACCAAGCATCTCTTGTAATTATAGTAAGATTATTTGCTCAAATACAATGATTTCACTTTCCTTCCTGGAAAGAACTCTCGAAGGTGTCTAACATTAATTTGACCAATATTTGGTTTAGTATAATCACCTTGGTGAGAACCATATATATATATTCTTTGATGCAACATAGTGTTAATTTCTCTATTTTATTGGTGAAGCAATTGCATGATAGATATCTTAGTTTTCAATTCTACTTTATTTTATGATGTACTTTATAGTGTGTCTTTCCCAAACAAAGTTTTGAAGTATGTATGTTAATAATTGAAACTCCATTTAAATATTTCTATTTCTTGTTGTCCAGTTTTATTTTCATTACTCTTAGTATTTTTTGTGGTTTCAGTCATTTTTTGACATGGTTATATGACCGAGTGGTGGAATCAAATGCCATAAATTCTTAATTCTTAACTTTTGTTATTTCTCACACAAACCAGTTCTTGTATTTCAAACTATGTACGCAATTTTATCAGATTATTTGGCCATGAATAGCACACCCATGACCCCAACAAAAAAGATATGTTGACCCATGATCTTAATAAAAAAATAAGTTGACCCTCCGTACTAAGATTTCTTCTCTTCAAAACATAGCTAATCATTTTCATTACCAGCTTGAATTTTAAGGTTAAATAACTAACACTCGTGTAACCCGTACACTTAGTTAATTCTTTCATGTGTGCGGTTTTCTTTATTCAAATAAGTCTTTAAATTTAAGTTCCATTATAATCCTTTCTTTTAACAAGAGTTCCAACCATAAGTTAATGGCTTATCCCATGTTCTCGCATCTATGGACTTTCACTCGACATAAATATGAATTTCAATACAATTGGATAAATATGAATTTCAATACAATTTGCTACTGTGGTGTTCCACCTACCCTCACGAAAAAACAAATCAAATTACTTATAAATATTCGGAAGCTATTTTATTTCACAGTTCAATTTCTAGATTTAAGTAAATTTCATTATAGCTAATTCCCATTTACTATTAACTTTATCTTTATTTCTATATACATTTATAGTACTCAAATATTATAATAAAAGAAAATACCAACCCTTTTTAAAATCATACATTCTTCTACAATATTAAGTCATCATATTTACTATTATCATTATCCCTTTCCAAGTACTACAAAAAACAAGATCTAAATCGTTCCTTATTCACTTACATTACTAATGAGTTGTAACAGAAAAGTTGTTATTTATTCATTTATAGTTCTGTAAAATAAATTGCACATAGATTATCATGTAACGCTCTAAAGTACAAGAGAATTTGTAACTGAGAATTTGTCAATTACTTATCTAGAGAATTTGTACACAAAGTTCTAACTGAAACATAACACTTAGGAATGTGCACCTTTCCTCCCAATTGTAAACTCCACTTCCCCTCTAGTTCCCGTGGAGCTAGATGCGCTTGCTATGAAAAACAAGAATCAACAACCCTATTGATTCCTTCCATATATATTTTATATTTTTTCTTCCATAGTCTATTTTTCCTTCAGGGTCATCTAGCTTTTCTGTTCTTAACATCTTTTCCAACCAAGCCATTTAATAAATTTTCTGTGATATCCATTAAATCTTATCTATAATCTTTATCATTGAAGAGTTATCTCAATCTCATTTACCAATGAGATTTTTTATTTTCTTGGTTTACAAAGAATATCCAAATGAAGTGTCTCATTCCCTAATACTTTCCATCCAATTATTTATTTATATAAACATTTCAATGTACTTTAAGGCTTTTCCGGTTCACACTTACAAAAGTTTAGTCTAAACCAAAAAGCAACATTACAAGGGTATTATAAGGTAAGAATAGTTGTCCTCATATCATTTTGTTCAATCCATTCCAAGATTCATGGATGCAATTGACCTATGCAATTCTTCCTCACTTTTACCACTGTTTAATTTCTTGCAGTCTGAAACCCATGGCGGGAGAATGGTTCAAAACGAGGGCCTAAGAAGAATGGAATAAATCTCATTTTATAATGTGAGGGCCTTAGATTCTGCAAATGCATTGCCAGCGTAGCCTCCAATTCGGGTAGCCTGATTCTTTTGGAAGGCGCGGTGATTTAAATTGTAGCATATCTTCCTCTCAGTTAGCTCAGCAGATGCTTTCCCTGATATCGAAAAAGGTAAGAAAATAAACATAAAATTATCTCTAGTATCTCCCCTGGAGACGTGCAAAAGCATTTCAAATTTTCAGCATCGTTTGGAAAATTCGACAATAATTTTAACTTTGCCTTGAGGTTAAGAGAGATATCATATCTATGTTTTGAAAAAGGTTTGGCAAAATTTGATTTCCCGTTTTGACAACATTCTAGAATCAATATTGATAGGAGTGAGATAAGGACAAAAGTCACGTTCTGAAATATTCATATGATCAACAATATAATTCATAGATGTCTCGTTCTGAAATTAGCTTTTACCGGCTCTAATCATTTTACTTGATATAACTATGAGTGACCTACTGTCAAGCTCGTTGTGCTTGTTGCAGTATATGCATTGTTGTTCAAATTTTTGGAGAGGTGGTCTCTCGTTGTCCGAGACTATGATCTAGGATGACATTAGTATTTACTACCTTAAGAATCGGAATTGTGTGTCCATCCTCGCCATATATCATATTTCAAAAAATAAAACGTTGAATCGTTCTTTAAGAAATTCAACTAAAAAATGATAAAATAAAAATTGCGCTATCATCCTTGCAATATAAACCCAGTGAAAGAAACCAGTTAAAATCATTTATTGACCAATATATATTAAATCATTCGTATCAATTTTAAGAACAAAGAGCAAAAAATGCTTGGAATCAATTTGGGTTAGATATATGATTTAGAATAAATATTGAGTGCTAAAAGAAAAAGTTCATTTTAACGCCCCATGAACCCAAATTTAAAAGAAACTTGATCCATAAAATCTCTACATAGTAAATCATATACCATTTTTTATAATCTAAGTTAGGAGTAGATTAAAAAATTATTTAATATAATAAGTTTATTATTAATAAATATATTTAATTTTTAATATTATATTTATATTAATTGTTATATAATATTAAATTTAAGAATTTTATAATTAATATTAATATCTTATTATATTCTTAAACTTTAATAAATTTATAATATTTAATAGTAACTATATTTAATCTATAAATCAATTATTAATAATATATTAATCTAAACATTAACACATCATAATCATGATTGATTTGGTCAAACACACTGAACATGAACATCATGCTCGACCATGTTTAATGATGGGCATTATGTTTAGCATTCTTATAATTAACCATACACAAATAATTAGAATCAATATGATGACATCATTAAACATAGTTGACTTTTGTAGTCAACCTTTGCAATCAATGTATAAATAGTCAACCATTGTCAACCTTAGTGAATCATATGCTCACACTAGTCAATGATAGTCAAACTTGTTCACTCATATTCATCCTCAATAATACTTGGTCAACCATATTGAACTATGGTCAACCATATTCAATGTGCCTATATTTATCCATAGACATCATGCTTGACATACCTTAAGTCAACATGATGACATAGTTAAAGCATAATCATTGAGAGTCAACCTTTAAAAATGTTTAAAAATATTAATATTAATATGGTTTTAAAAACATTGGTTTATTAATGTAGTTGATTATGCTCAACTATCTTTAACAATGTTTGACATTCAACACTCTTCAATATCGATTAAACCTGATCGCCTAGTTTATAATTAATATTAATAGTCAAACATAGTCAACGACATTAGTTAGCATAGTCAAACAACATGATCAAACTTGGTCAACCTTATGTTTACCATAATTAACAATAGTTAGTCTTGTTCACTCATAGTCATCACCATTCAACGTAACTCCACCATATTCAATTATAGTCACCTATCGTTCACTAAAGTCACACATTGTCAACCTTAGTCAGTGAAGGTCTTCCTTGGTCAATGACAATCAAGATTTAAAACTCATCAATAATAACAATATTAATATTACTAAGGTTGACTAATAATAATATTATGATGTGAGAATGGTACATAAATCTATCGAATGTCGCAATGTGACAAGAATTGTTGTAATGTTAGATTGTATTGCAATTTATTTGACGTCTCTATGCACAATTACAAAATTAGTCAATCACATTTACTAATGTGGTTGACTATGCTTTACAATATTTTACTATTTTTAGAGTCAACACTCTTTAAATTCGGTCAATCATAATCACCCATTAATATCATTGATTAATATTTATAAGGTTGGCTAATAATAATAATAATAAATAATAATAATAATATATATTGTAAATAATAATAATAATAATTTTTTGAGCATTACATTACATTGTAATTTATCCTACATTGCAATGCGGCATTAAAAACTACTCAACCACATTTACTAATGTGGTTGACTATGTTCGACTATATTTGACTTTGCTCAATGATCAACACTCTTCAACTTCACTCAAACATAATCTCCTATTAATATTATTTATAGAATTAATAATGAGACATGTTTTGATGTCAGAATGGTACATAAATCCATCCTACACCACATTGCGACACATATGGTTGTAATGTAACAATCATGAGCACAATACTACATTACATTGTAATTTATTCAACATCACATTACAACATTACAAAATCAGTCAAGCACATTTAAAAATGTGGTTGACTATGTTCCACTACGTTTGACAACCAACACTCTTCAACTCCAATCAAACATAATTTCCTCTTAATATTATTGATTAATTTCATAATCAAACATAGTCAAGCACTTTAGTCGAGCATAGTCAAACAAAACCACCCTTTATACTTAATGTTTAAATAATTGACCATGATCAAACTTAGTGAACCCTATACTTACCATATTTAACAATAGTCAACCTTGTTCACTTATAGTTTTCCTTAGTCAACATAACTCAAACATAGTAATTTATGCTTAATTATGGTTGACCAAAGTCAAACATTGTCAAATTAGTTAACTAAGATCATTCTTGGTTGGTGCCAATTAAGATTTAAAAATGTTTAATAATAATTAATATTAATATTAATAATGTTAGACTACTAATAATAATAATATTAAGGTTTTTTATTATTAGTATTGGGTTTAATTTGCTTTTTAATACTAGGGTTTTACTATTGTGGACTTATGCTCACGTTTTAATATTAGGTTTATTAAAATATATTAAAAAATATTTACTTTCTATGATTTAATAATACATTTATTAATAAAATTAAAATTTCATCACTTTAATAATATGGTTAATGATATTACTCACATTAACTTTTATTATCACTGTTTTAGTATTGTAGTCTAATAATGGGGCTTTAGTATTGGGTTTTGGTATTAGGGTTTTCGTATTGGGTTTTAATACGAGGGTTTTAGTATTGAGTTTTAACATGATTCTTTAAATATTGGGTTTTAATATTATGGTTTTACTAATCAAACATGTGATGTGAGAATGGTAAAAAAATCTAACTAATGTCGCATTGTGACAAACATTGCTACAATGTAACAATCATTATCACAATGTTACATTACATTGCAATTTATACAACATTGCATTGCATCATTATAAGGTTAGTCAACCACATTTATTAATGTTGTTTACTATGTTTAACTTGGTTTATCTATGTTTAGCAATTAACACTTCTAAACTTCGTAAATCATAATTGCCCATCATTATTATTGATTAATATTTATAGTCAAACATAGTCAACGACATTAGTCAACCTAGTTAAACAAAGTAAACCTTGATACTCATTGTTTAAGTAGTTGACCACGATCAAACATGGTCAAATCTATGTTTACCATATTTAACAATAGTCAACCTTTTTCATTCGTAGTCCTCCTTAGTCAACGTATTATAATATAAAGTTTAAAATTTTAGGATTCAATCTTACGGTTTTAATATTTGGTTTTGATATTAGGTATCAATATTTGGTTTTTAATATCTGGGTTTTAGTATTGGGTTTTAATATTATGATTTTAGTATAGGTTTTAATAATGAGGTTACAAGAATTCATTTTTATGAGATTAGGTTTAAAATATTTCGTTTTAGTATTCGGGTTTCAATCTTAGGGTTTAGATATTGGGATTTTAGTTTTGGGGTTATTAAGTTTAAAATATTGAGTTTTCATATTAGGTTTATTAACATTAGTATTATAAATGATATTGAAAATATTTACTTTGTAATAATTAATAATATAATTATTAATAAAAATTGAAAATTGAAAATTGAAAATTTTGTTCTCTTTAACAATGTGATTGATAATATTAATGATATTGAAATTAACATGCACACATCTCGACAGAGTGGTATTTGGTATTTTCTTGGCCAACGATAACTTATGGCATATCATCAAGCAATGGATCATTGTTCATTACAAGAATAATGAGGGTTATAAAAATAAACAAACTAGGGTTATAAAAACAAAATGTTAGGGTTAAAAACTAGAGTTTCAATATTTATTGAAACTTACTCCTTTTTTTGAATACTTAACTTATGTTTTCTTATATTAAAGCCCTAATATTAAAACCCAGTATTATAAAGCTTAACTATTACTTATATAATTATTATAATTATATACTATTAATATTAATATTAATATTAATAGAAGGGTTTTAATGATATTATCATACACACATATCCATATAGTAGTATTTGGTCTTGTGTTGACCAATGGTTAGCTATGGCATATCATAAAGAAATGGATCATTTTTCATTACAAGAATGATTAGGCTTACAAGAATTGAAAGATAAAGTTATAAAAACAAAAGATTAGGCTTAAAACATTAGAGAAAATTCAAGGTCTAAAATGGGCCTCAAAACAAAAATGTACAACCAAAATCAAATTTATAAGAACGAATAAGATTCAAAAAGATGATTTCGATCATGGGGGATGATTCACCATTTTTGGAGTAAAAAAGTAAAAAGATTAAAAAATAGAAAAATAAAAAACTGCATTTTTAACTTGTATTTTCAACTTCTCTCCATACGATTTTACTCTAAATTTGAGTGAGAGCACTCGCTGGATGCATAATTTATTTCCTCATCCAAAGAGTACGCATTTTGCATACTTTTGATGGAACCCGATACACAAAAAATTAGAAATACCTGAAAAATAAGATTACAAAATTACAAGTAGGTTGTGAACACTTATTTTTCTAGGAATTCTCCACCAACTAGTTCAAGAAGAATTATGTTGCATTCAACCATGGGCTTCCTATTGCACTATTTTTATTTGCAACAAATACTACCAACATGATGAGGCTATGAATCCAAAAGGGAAGTGGAATATCATGAGGGATTGCTAAATAGAGAAGGGAACTCCTTTATTTGGCTTGTGCAAATTAAGGAGCAAAGGGAACCATGGATTACAACTATTAAAGGTGTAAAATTATCTTTGAACTTGGGAATTATGTTGTATGAAGAAAATGGGGGCTAACCATAGGAAAAGTTTCCCTTTTGGATTCATAGCCTTGTCATGTTGGTAGCATTTGTTGCAAAGAAAATGGGTTCTCTCGAAGCCCATGGTTCAATGGAACATTATTCTTCTTGAACTAGTTGGTGGAGAATTCCTAGAAAAATAAGTGTTCATAACTTACTTGTAATT
This sequence comes from Pinus taeda, assembly GCA_000404065.3. Lineage (NCBI taxonomy): Eukaryota > Viridiplantae > Streptophyta > Pinopsida > Pinales > Pinaceae > Pinus > Pinus taeda. The sequence goes on from APFE031038651.1 coordinate 207,307, forward strand.
ATGCTAAATTAATTTTGTTTATGCCATGACTATATTAGCTTCTAGTTGTTGAGTTATCTTTCCAAATTTCTGTTTAGTCCCAAATTTATGTTTACATGTTAAATTCAAGGAATAAGAGAAAATTTCATTAAAAGTAAAAATTATTTTATATAATGTTTACTTTTTGTTTTTATATTTTCAAAAAACATGAATTTTCACATATTAGTAATTGTATTTTTCATTTTACCATATCCTCAAGGTATGACTCATGAACTCTAATAGTCGCTCGATGATTTTCCATGTAAAAAAATATAAGGCCAAGGTCATGAGACACATATTCCAAGTTGAATGGTGGGGAAATATTATAGTGGGGATCACATTCAGTTTATGTATGGCTATGCAAATTTGCAAAGGTGCTCGAAAAGGGGAAGAGGAATTACATGGCATTTATTTATGGGAAAAAAAGGAAAATAGGAGAAAAGGAAGGTGAAGAGACACAAATTTGCATGAGAGGAAAAATGAAGGAAAAATGTAGGAAAATGAAGAAAATAGGGGCATCAATGATAAAAAATGCTTCTAAGAAGCATTTGCTAGCTTTTGTCTGTTTAGTTTTGGAGCTCTCATTTTATTCACTTATTCTCTCATATTACTACACACTTGAAGAAATCTTGTAGCATTATTGGAGCATGCTTGGATTACTTTAGTATTCACTTGGATTGGAGAAAGAATGAAAAACAAAGCATTAGAGAACAAGGAAATAATTGGATCAATAGCTACAAATGTATTACTTTACATGGTAACATGTTGCATGTGTGATTTCGTTACTGATTTATGGATGTATGGTATATGCATGTGATTTTCTCATTATGCATTGTCATTGGCATGGGGATTTGCTTGGATTGACAATTGTTTTAGCCTTGCCTTGCCATTTTCTAGATAATCATGGCGTTCTGGGTTTTTCCACTTGTTTTTTCTGATTGGTGCTTAGGTTCCTTATGCCCATGAGTTAGAACAAATACTCTAGAAGCCCTGGAACAAATTGCATTTAGTTACTAGTACCAGAGACTAGGTTGGGACAAACTCTCTACATACCTTGGTGAGTTGAGTTACTAATCCCTGAAGCCGAGTTTGACAAACTCTATGGATCCCCAAAAGGTTGTTAGTTGAGTTAATAGTTCTTGGGGCCCTGTATAGCTTGCGTAGAGATCAATATAGTTCATGCTAGTGATGTTGGATCGTAGAGGTGGAATCATTGTGGTTGATGGGTGAGGTCGTTTGGGCTCTTGAAGCCCTAGTTGGTTTTGTTTTGGTTTAATCCATGAGATCCCACATTCATGCTTGGAATATAGTGGGCGGGTGATTCGCTGAAAGAGAGATCTAGTTCATCCCAATGTATGGTCAGGTGCTACTTGGAAGTCCCTGACTTGGTTGACATTTTCATATGCTAATAAGACTTATTTCCTATTGTGATTTATGAGAAAATGTTGTGATTGTGACGGTGATGTTATAGTTATTTTCCATGGTTTCTGTGTTGCTTATTTGTTCGTTAGATGTTGGTTATGTAACGTGTATTATTTATGGCTCTTGTCATGAATTATTTATTGATTGAAGGATTGATGAACGTATGGACTAATAAGTGTTGTTCTAGATATGTGGAGAGGGCATAAGTTCTGCTTGGTGATTCTCATATGAATATCATACTATCATGATGAGATATGCATTCATGACATGTAGCTTACATGTTTTCCATGTATCTGATTAAATGTTTGTTATGGATTAGGCATGTACTAGGTGAGTTCTTTTTCAATTTTTGTATGAAAACATTTTTCATCATGTCATTTTTCATTTTGAGAAGTTATAGGAACTTCTAGGAAGTGGTCTGGAGGCTAACCTGGAATGGTGCCACAGATCTCAGGACCACACCATCTAAACTAGAGATTTTAGGCTATAATTGCATAGAGACAGTGTTGTGCATGTGGTTGGAGGCATATAACCACACCCTGACATTGTCATGCATGAAGTTGTGGGCTTCGCAAAGTGAAAAATAATCTAGCTCAAGGTTTGGTCACCTGTTGTGTTCCTTTGGCCCGTGAGTGTCTAGATCTTGGAGGTTGGGTCATGTCATAATAACTCTTTTTCTCATCTTTACCCTGCAAGGCTGGTGAAATTGGGTAAATGTGGGAGGGGTGGTTATAGAGTGGTATCATAGTAGGCTTTCATTTTCTTTGGGTGATATTTGATACCACAAAGTGGTATCAGAGCAAGCTTTTGCTCCCTTTGGGTTGTATTTGATACCAAAGGGTGGTATCAGATCTAGTTTCCATTTTCTTTCAGTGGTATATGATACCATAGAGTGAAATCAAATTTTCTAGGTTCAAATACATGGAATGGATGGAATAAATGTATGTGGTTATGCATGAATAGTAGGCCAAAGATGGATTGTGGTGTTTATTATGCAGTTTGTGTCATCACGATTCCATTGGTATGTTATAATACTCATACATTGGTTGAGATGGAGCAAGAGATGCAAATTATTAGAGTGAGGTTGCAACATTGGACCTTAGGGTAAAAAGAAGATTGTCATATAGGTTTGTATCTTTGGCATGCAGGTATGATAGTTAATGTTTGTTATATGAATTGTAGTTTTATGCATGCTTGTCATTTTTTTGTTGTCATGGTTACATGTGTGAAAAATGATGGTTTATTAGTGTGGTCATATGCACATTTGTTGGATATTCATGAATGGTAGTAACTTGCTGGTATATGAATTCAAGCCATACTCATGATGATTATGACCATGAAACTTAATATATTGATGTTATATGTATCATGCTAATCTAGATTGGCCTATGTAAATGGTTATGTTTATGATATTAAGGTACAAATCGATATATCTAGGATATCGTGTCGTAGTAATTTGGACCAAATTTTAAAAGTGTGATAGCTTTGCTTGAGATACATGGAGGTATGAGTGTGATTATGTCATCTGTTTGGTTTATCTAATGAGGCATACTTGCAGGAGATAGAAGGTAAGGGATGAAGAGCATAGTAACGGACTATGATTCGCATGACTTCCCTTAGATGCCTAATGTGAAATCTACGGAATCGAAAAATGGCATGATTTAAGGAACAAAACATATGGGAAATGAAAATCAAGGTTTTCGAAGCATCGTTAAATTTACTAGAGGTTTTGATATCAAGCCATTATAGTAGTTGCTTCCTTCTACATTAGTGAGGACCATGGATGGTAAGGGGTTATGTTTACATTTTGTTTGAATGTTTGATTAAGTGCATGATATGAGTATGTGTCTATAAGATTGCATGAGGAATGATGTTTTTTCAAGATGGTTGTATTAAAACAATATGCGTTGAGATAACTGATGTGCACTTGAGGGAAAGTGGGTGCTAGTTGCAGCATTATGACTAATGACTATGAGTTGATTAAAATCATGACATGGCTATTAGTCTTGGTAAACATTGATTTAAATTAATAGACACAATGTCCTGATCTTTGGAACATGCGACTGACATGTGTTAATATTATAGGACAACATGCTTAGTATTAACATGACAAGGTAACAACTTATTTGTTTATATAACTAAAAGCTGGGCAATGTGTTAGCACATAATAACACTCAATTGCAGCAAGGAAAAAGTAAAAGAAAGGAATTGGGTGAGAATTCCATTGGCTACATTTGGAAACCATAATTCCAAACAAATTGGGGCTTTGCATGAACATCGGAAGTCTTCTTAACTTTGATTTTTCCTGACATTATGTAGATATGTGTTATATTCATGAACATGTATTTGACAGGTAGAACAACTATTTTCTAGTTATGTCTTGATTCGTCAACAAAATGGAGTCTCTTGATGATGTGGATGGTTACGAAAATTGATGTGGTAATCTAGAATTAGTCTAATGGTTCACATAAAAACCAATCAACTGTGCGTTAATAAGACTATCTACATGTATTTCACCCCAAGGGTCCCACTAAGCTGACCAATCACTGTTGGTCCCACTTTGACTTTTCCACTCCCGAGCACTTCAATCTGCACCATTGATTTGTTTACCCAATCATATGGATATTGTGACGTATTGTTGACCAACTAGCCTTGTCGATCTCCATCGTTGATGTATCCCGTCCGATCCAATGACTATCGCACAATATCACGTGTTGTCTAGCATGATCAATATCAGGTTGAGAGTGCATGAGAAAAGTGGTTTTCCCATGCTATGTGTCACCAACTTAGGTTAATCGTGTGAATTTGAGAAATACCATTTACCATTATTTAAGCGCGTGAGATATCTCTTAACATTTGGGAATATTGTTCACGTACTTAATATGCACTTTTAATAAATAAGTTTTAACAGAGGTTTAGTGCTTAAACATCAAATAAACCTTAATACTAACTCACTATGACTTATCAATAAAATGCATAAGCATAAAACAATACCCAATTAGGGTCTAGAACGTTGATACATAGATTCGAGAAATTTTCACACCAGGAATAATACACAATGACACATGTGGAGTACTCAGGAAGGTATGTTTTTGGTAACTATTTCAGCATCTTTTTATTAGAACTTACAAACCTTTTTACATCATGAACTCGGAAAATGATAAGGAATTATAATAAAACATGTGAGATTAATATGCATGACGAAAACATTGACAATTGTTATTTCATTATGTAGGAAGAAGGAAAAACGAGAAGTTGTCGTTCCAAAGGAAAGGACAAGAATGGGTTAACCGCTGTCCCTTTGACGGGAGACCAGCGAGTCAGCCCTAGAAAGGAAGTGGAGGTATCGGCTCGGTGCAGGAAAGAAAAGAAATGACTGAGGACTAACGGTTCGGCGAATCCCTCAGGATCCTTGATCCTGAGGGATTGCTGTTTTATCTATTTCTGCACTTAGATATCTCCGCCTTCACCCTTATAAAAGGGGCAGCACTGTTAGCTCGGGAGATGAGATGTTGTTATGTTTTATGTAATTTCCTTGAAGATCAAAACTTTGATCATCGAGTCTTGTTAAGAACTGATCTATTGTGATTTCACTTTATGCATTAATACAAACTTGGTTATTATTTCACCTTTGAGTTTGGAATAACTTCAAGCGGTGTACCCCTGGAGGCTAAGGGCTGGGCCCTGGAGGACACTTGCTCCTGTACCATTCCATTTGGTTTATGCGTGGTTTTCTTATCGACATTATTTGGTAATCTGATGTGTTTTGTAAGTTTACATCACATGCTCTGTTATGTTTAATTTATTAAGGTTTCTAAAGATAGAACTATTGTATTGACTCCGCATCGTATCACTGTTCCTTTAGGTGTTGATATAATACTGCCAGTCTTTACAGGATACTGTTGCTGTTTAATTACAAAGCCTTTGTGATGTGCACTTGTTTATTAACATTACATAATTCATCTTGGAAGTTATTCTTTGCGATTGTTGGATCTATAAACAATGTTGTTCTATTTTGAAATGTAGTCGTACTCTTTCTAACTGAGATTGATAACTGGATCAGATTACTATTAAATTGTGTTATGTGTATATATGGTTTTCAAGCCTTGTTCTATAATTCATCATTAATCAGTGTTGTTCCATTTTGGTGTGTTATTCAATCCGCCTGTAAGAGTGAAGGATTGTCGTTTGGTTCCTATAGATTATGATTAGTGCATTCGATCTTATAGACTAAGGTGTTACTTCTTGTTAGACTTAGTTGCTGTTCAATTTCTTAATTGTTGTTCCATTTCAGATTTGTTGTTCTATTTCTTAATTGTTCTTCCATTTCTTATCTGTCACTTCATTTCTTGTTATTTGTTATCTTGGTGTGAATAACGATCTCAGGCTGTAGTGAGCATTGACATCTACTGTCCGGCTCCCAGATCCATGATCTATTCTCTGGTTTCCTTTTCCATCAGTTTACAAAGGGATGGGTTATTGCTACCAAACCCTTGACTGATAAATTGCTTAGTTTTCTGAATGTGTGGTTTAATCTTTTGAAGTAGTTAGCTGTAAACAAGCATCCATTTACTCTTGTATTTTCAATCACTGTGCTACTAGCATTACTCTCGCAAATGATAGCCTCAGACTCAGACACTCTTTGAAATAAAAAAACGTTCGTGGATTGACATATTAATGTGAGGTAATTAGAGGTTAAAGAGACCCCTTTTATAGCTCGACATTTTGGCACCATTGCCAGGGAAAGAGTGTAGCCATTTTTTCTTTTTTTTAGAGTAGTGTACAAACCTATTAGGGAAGAATTGGGTTTTGAAAACGGAAGGTAAGAACCTATGTGTGGAGCATGTAATAGTCCTACTCCTCTGCCCGCTTTCCTGTAGATTTGCTGCTGTTTTGTTGGAATAGAATCTAGTAGTTAATTTGTGTGCATGACTAAGCAAAAAAAGCCAAAAAAGAATTCCAAACCTCTACCCAAGCCAAAAAAAGCTAAGGGGTCAGTGACCCTTGGCCGACCAACCTTTATAGAAGAAATCTTCAAGAAAGCAGAATCTTAGCCCTCAGTAGGACCTAGGAAAGTTATTTCTAAATAGCCCACTAGTTCCCTTCAGGCCACAGGATCACCATATGTAGCCTTTGCTGAGGTTCATAGTCAAACTGAAGAGCACGACTTTCAAGAAATTGAAAATTCTACTCCAGAACTATTGCAGGAAGGGAATTTCAGTAATCTTTGTGAAGGAGGAGGAGAGACAGGGGAAACCGAGGAACCGAGATCTCCTCTTGAGACAACTTAGCTGTTGAACAACCCAGACAAGGGAGGTGCTGCAAAAATCATTTTTGAAGAAACTCAATCTCCTCAAACATTAGGCACTCTCATTATCCCAAATAGAGGAAGTGTTATTAAAACTATTCCTGTTAAAGCCATTCCCTCTCAACCTAGGAATACCCTACTAGATATCCCAGAAGGTTATTGGCATATATTTGACAAAATGGCTCAAAACTAGCCAAACACCCAAACCTCTACATTACAATACCCCATAGTGGATTCTACAGCAAATGCGCCTATGAAAGCAATTCCTCTTCAACATATCCCTACATTCCACGATCTTACATCAGAAGACCCAGATGAATTTTTATTTGAATTCGATGTACTGTGTAGGGGATATGATTACACCACCGACCCCCAGAAACTGAAACTGTTTCCCTCTACACTAAAAGGGGCTACTTTAAGATGGTTTATGGGATTAGGTGGCGGGGTTATAAATAACTGGGATAAAATGAAAGAATCTTTTCTAAAAAAATATCAGGACTATTGCAGGTCTAGAGAACTGAAGGACGAAATATTCCAGATGATAGCTAGACCAAACGAAACATTAGAGGAGTATGTGGAATGTTTTTAGTATAATCTACAAAGATCTCCTTATGCATCACTGCCTTTACTTGATAATGTGTTAATAAAAGCATTAATGAGGGGCATGAAGGAACATTGGATTGAAAAATTAAACATTATGGTAAAAGGAGATATTTATCAAGAATGTTTTGTTGACATTATTGATTTATGTATCAGGAGCTCGAGAGCCAACACAAGATTAAAACCGACAGAACATGATCGGTTTGTAAGAGATAATAAAATTTCGACAGAAGGAGTAACGCGTGTGGAAATTGGAAATTTATTGGAAAATTTTAAAACTGATTTACCGGGGACACTAACTACAGAACTTGATATTATGCAGGCCAAACAGAAGCAAATGGAGGTAGAATAGAATTTGGAAATCTTCTGTCCCCGATGCAGGAAAAAGCATAGACATAAGGAGTGTCCACTAGATGCAGTCCAAACATGAGCCATCTGCACAAAAGATCACCTTATAGAGAGTTGTTCCTCACTTCCTCGATTGAAAGAAGTATATAAGGAAGCAGAAGAAGAGCCAAAATCGGTGTATTTTCTCAACCAACGCGCTCAGTGGCAGCCGCGACAATCTTGTATGTTTCCAGACCCAACTTCTTCTTTTCAGCCTCCGTAGTATAATGCTAAAAAATATAATGTGGAAAACTCAATTTCAATCCCTGTTTCCAAATTGGTCACCATAGTCGTTTCCTTCCTCAAACCCATGACTGAATCAGACAAGCCAACTTGGTTGGCTGAGTCTTCCTTATACCCCACCATATTGGCAAAGTAACACATACCCACCACAATGGACTCCCCCTACTTCACAAAGTTCAGCCCGGCAGACAAACTAGCAGAGACCAATGCATCAGCCAGTACAAACAATTCTGATCCCTCAACCCAAACTGCCAGCGTTACAACAAAATCCCCAGTCTAATCTGAGACTGTAACTCCCAGCCCAACCCAACCCCAATCCAAATAACAGACCGATCCAATTTGTCCAAATCATAGAAACACCAGAAATAGGAGCCGATCTGAGGGAGTGTAATGATCTTAAGTTAAGATCTGGGCGTATTATTGAAACTGAGGGAGATAAGGCAGTTCATGTTGAGAATGAGTTACCCAGAGAACATTTGTCACAAGAAGAGGATGTGAATAAACAACAAAATCATAATCAAGCAACCACATACTCTCCCCCATTCCCAGAACGATAGTCATACATTGACCTATACAATATTCTGATTTTGACATTCTCGGGGAATTACAAAATTTTTACATAAAAATTCCATTCCTCCAAGCCATTTAAGACATTCCGATATATGAAAAAACTATCAAAGAATTGTGCATAAAGAAACCAAGGAGGAATATAAAAAATAATCCAAGATTCAAAGTAGTTGGCACTCTATCCGAATTATTATCAGGAAAAGGAACACCCATTAAATATCAAGACCCAGGAAATCCAATAGTAAATATCCAAATTTATGGTCAGACCCTTTGCAATGCCTTAGTTGATCTAGGAGCTGCAATCAATATCTTAATAACCACTACTTGCCAAAAGCTAGGCATTACATATGTAGAACCCACCTCTACCTTGCTAGAATTGGCTGACCGATCTATGGTTACGCCAGAGGGCACACTATATGATGTCATGGTCTCTGTTGAATCCTGAGAATATCCAACCAAGTTTCTCATAATAAATCCCAAAACCCGACTTGATGGACATCCATTGATTTTAGGTAGACCTTGGCTTGCCACTGTCGATGCCTATATTGGCTGTCGGCAAGGAAACATGATCATAACTAGAGGAGTAGATATAAAGAACTTAGTTCTATATCCTCCACTGCATCCAAGTGTCACAATAGTCAAAACTAATAGGCACTCTGTATCATACCTTACTGATAACATTAGATCTCCATTGACTATACAAGAGGCACTTGATTTCAAAGACCAAACAGAAGACAATGCCATTAATAGTTTCATTACTCAAACTGAACTCACATCCCACACATAATGCCACATGATAAAAGTAGCATTTGATAGTGAATTAGAAGAAGATCCTCTTAAAGATACACATGATCATACAATACCTATTACCTCTGTTGCAAATAGTAAAATTGTGGAAATTGAACCAGAAGAAACCTTAAACATTAATGCCAACCTCACATCCGATCAAGAAATGAAGCTCATCCATGTATTGAGGAAACATAAAGAAGAATTTGCATGGGACTACCCTGATATGAAAGGAATTGACCCCAAATTATGTACACACCACATTTACATAGAAAGAGATGCGCGACCTGTTCGTCAGCCTCAGAGGAGACTAAATCCTCATCTAAAAGATGTGGTAAAATCTGAACTTCAAAAACTTTTGGATGTCAATTTTATCTATCCTATTTCTGATAGTAAATGGGTCTCTCCGCTTGTGGTGGTACCAAAAAAGAATGGGAAATGGAGAATCTGTGTGGACTACAGAGAGCTAAATAAAGCAACACAAAAAGACCACTTCCCTCTCCCATCCATTTATCAAGTATTAGACACTTTGGCAGGAAAGGAATTATTTTCTTTCCTGGATGGCTTCAGTGGATACAATCAGATTCAGATTGCCCCTAAGACCAAGACAAAACTACTTTTACTTGTCCTTGGGGAACATTTCCCTACTGAGTTTTACCTTTTGGCTTATGCAATGCTCCTGCCACATTCCAAAGGGCTATTCTCAGCATTTTTGCAAACTTAATCAATGAAGGAGTTGAAGTATACATGGATGACTTTACACCATATGGAGATGATTTCGATCTAGCACTGGATACACTAGAAAACGTCTTACAACGCTGCATTGCTACCAAGCTTTGTTTAAGCCATGAAAAATGTTATATGATGATGATGGAAGGACTTATCCTAGGACACTATATTTCAGCAGTTGGCATTCAGGTAGACCCAGCCAAAATCCAAATACTTTTTCTTCTTCCCACTCCTACCACTCAAACGGAGGTATGCATTTTTCTTGGATTTTCTGGTTATTACGGGAGGTTTATAGAACATTATTCGCATATTGCTGCACCTTTGTATGCACTAACTGGTAACATTGATTTTCTTTGGACAGAAAAATGTGAACGTGCTTTCAAGGATCTGAAGAAGCTCGTAACCACAACCCCAGTCCTTCGAGGACCAAATTGGGATTTGCCATTTCAGATATCATCTGATGCCTCAGATATAGCCATTAGAGCTGTCTTTGGGTAGGAACAGGATAAAAAACCATATGCAATTTATTACATCAGCAAAAATTTATCCCCTGTTGAATTAAACTACACTGTTACTGAAAAACGTTTTCTAGCCGTAATACATGCTGTCAATAAGTTTAGACATTACATTACTGGATATCCTGTTATCTTGTACACAGATCATTCTGCCATAAAATATTTAGCAAACAAGCCTATCACAAATGATAGAATAACTAGATGGCTGATTTTATTACAGGAATTTGATACTACAATCAAGGATCGACCTCGAAAAGAGAATCCTGTAGCCGACGTTCTCTCAAGAATGCCATAGCCAATCGATGCAGCAACAGTTGAAGATCAATTTCCGGACGAGCATCTGTTTGCTATGGTTGTTCAAACACCTTGGTATGTTGATGTTGCCAGTTACCTAGCAGTAGGTAAACTACTAAAGCATCTAACCCCTAATGAGTGGAAACAGATTGTTTAGCGGAGTACTCGATTTTCTTGGATTAGGGGCTATTTGTTCCACACAGGGGTAGACATGCATATCAAGAGATGCGCTCGAGAACATGAAATCTTTGACATTTTAAAAGCTTGCCATGATGGACCATGTGGTGGAAATTTCGTCGATTATAGAACTGGACATAAAGTGCTGCAAACAGAGTATTATTGGCCCACAATTTTCAAAGATGCAAAGAAATCCGTCCAAACCTGTGACAGTTTCCAGAGAGCAGGACACCCTGGTCAGTCTAATGAGATGCCTCTGAAACCACAACTAGTTATCGAACCATTCGAGTGATGGGCTCTTTATTTCGTTGGACCAATTAACCCATCATCAAACTAGAAAACATATATTTTGGTGGCAACAAAATATGTCACCAGGTAGGTTGAAGCAGAGGCATTGCCAAGAGCTACAGAGGATTCTGTCATACAGTTCATGTTCCATCTATTTGTACATTATGGCCTTCCAAGAGAGATAATTACAGACGGTAGACCACAGTTTTTTGGGAACAAAATAGCTGCAACACTCAACAACTACCATGTCCAGCATAAAATCACTACTCCATACCACCCATAGGAAAATCGGCAGGTAGAAAGCAACAATAAAATAAGAGAAGCAATCCTAACAAAAACCATTGCATCACATAGCTGTGATTGGGCTGCCAGACTACCTGTAGCACTGTGGGCTTATAGAAAAACATGGAGAAGTACCACTGGTTACTCACCTTATCAATTAGTGTTTGGAAAACAACCCATTATCCCCATAGAATTTGAAATCCAAACATTGTGAACAACACATGAAGTTGGCTTAGATCTAACCGAGGCACAGATTAATCGATTACAGCAGATCAATCAGTTGGACAAAATTAGGCTCTCTGCACTTCAAAACACTGTCGTGATCCAGCAGCACTGAGCTAAATGGCATGATACTCTCATTAAAAATAAAGTCTTCCACGAAGGTTACTGGGCACTTTTGTACGACTCCAGGTTTCAGGACTTCCCTAGGAAACTCCAGACTCGTTGGTTGCGACCATATGAAATCCAGAAGGTACATGACAATCGTACCCTTGCTCTAATCACTATTGGTGGTTCTGGATATGCCTTCAAGACAAATGGCCACCGAGCTCGTCTTTATCGCAAACCACTCACTCAGGAGTCCTTCTGCCAGTAGCTACGCCGAGACTCTGATATGGAAATTTTGGGGGAGGGAGACAAGTCTTCCTCACTTGTAATTCATTAAGAAATTTATTTCTTTTCACAATTTGTACATAATTTCTTTTCTTTTGTCGAATCATTTTTGTACATATTTTTGAATTAAAGTTTTTCTGTTACTATTTTTTGTTGTTCCTTTTCTCAAAAGAACAACATTTTCTTCCGGCTGTTCCTTTTTCAAAAGAACAACCCCCTTTGGATCAGCCATCTTTTTGCTGTAATTTTTTTCTTTTTCTTTATTTCTGTGTTCTGCTGTTCCTTTTCCAAAGGAACAACATTTTTGACTTCTGTTGTTCCTTTTCCAAAGGAACGACATTGGTGTGTTTTTCTGTTCCTTTTCCAAAGGAACAACGTTTTTTATTTCTATTGTTCCTTTTCCAAAGGAATGGCATTGGTGTGTTTTGCTATTCCTTTTCCAAAAGGAACAACATTTTCAATTTCTGCTGTTCCTTTTCCAAAGGAACGACATTTCTTTGCTTTGTTGTTCCTTTTCCAAAGGAACAACATTTTCGATTTATGTTGTTCCTTTTCCGAAGGAATTAAATTTGTTTGATTTGTTGTTCCTTTTCCAAAGGAACACCGTTTTCGATTTTTGTTGTTCCTTTTCCAAAGAAACAACGTTTTTGATTTCTATTGTTCCTTTTCCAAAGGAATTACATTGGTCTGTTTTGTTGTTCCTTTTCCAAAGGAACAACGTTTTTGATTTATGTTGTTCCTTTTCCAAAGGAATGAAATTTGTGTGTTTTTGTTGTTCCTTTTCCAAAAGGAAAAACATTTTCGATTTCTGTTGTTCCTTTTCCAAAGGAATGGCATTTGCATTTTCTGATGTTCCTTTTCCAAAGGAACAACATTTATGGTCTTTTGTTGTTCCTTTTTCGAAAAGGAACACCACTTGCATTCTTTTGCTCTCCCTTTGAAACAACTTGTTCCCCTTGTTGTTCTAAATTAAGGATGCTTATTGTTCCTGTGCTTTCAAGTCTTTTAGAATACAGGTATGCATTTATGCAATGGATACAAAATCACAACATACTGAAATCAGTAAATCATAAAAATTGCTATCTTTATAAGAAATTGCTCTGAATTGGTATGAGGACAGAAGGAAGGACACACTTATTCTTTATCTTTTGCTGTCATTGTTCTACTGATTCTACTCTGATTGGTTATCTTTATCATGTTGGTCCCTTTTAATCCTCTTTGATTATTATTCAGGAATAAGAGCAAAGGGTTTATATCTCCCTATTGAGATGTTAAGACTTTTTCCACCATTCCTACTCTTAAGGAGTGTTGAACCACCCTTTGTGTATAAATAAGGAATGTACTTTATGAAAAAGAAAGAAAAAAGAGCAAACATGACTTATAAGTTGTCAAATGCAGGATAGGGGGTCTCATCAAGAGCCAACCTACCATGATCATGAGGACAAAAGCGAAGTGGCATTCCCACTATGGCCACCACACCTGGGATATGGTCCAAAAGGTATATCAAATAAAGTACCCTTGGAACAGGAGGTCTCATCACAAGCCGGCCTGCGCACCTTTCGCTCCTTCTTCATGAATGGCATTATGGCTAACTGGTCACCAAGCCAACATAATGGCCTAGATTTTGACATCACACAACATTTCCTAAGCATACACAAAGGATCATGGTTCCATGGGTGAAATAAACAACTGTGCCAAGGTTATGGACACCTGTGAGTAGCAAAGCACTGTTAATGGTATTGAAGTTACATTATTTACACCAATAGGTATTTATTAGCACCCTTCTGTTTCTTATGCCTTAGTAATCAATTATATATTATTTCCCAAACCATAAAACGCATGAATATATATTATCACCAATCATGATAGAACAATTGACAATGACCACATGAGACTCTGTATCCATGGAAGATGTCCTATCCCCAGCCTTGCATCATATCACCACAGTCCCTTACGTATTAAGCGACCCAACTCTACGCCTCGATTTTAGTAATTTTCTACTTTTGTAAACATGGCATATTGCCATATGTTCTTCCTTAAGGACTCTATTTCAGAATGGGCGCCACTCCTTTATTTGACAGTCGGGACGACCTATCACATTGCGAGGGGGGAGGTTAGCCTCATCATTCCCTGGATTACGTGTCAAATCACTATTCGAGAAGCTCTGTACTAGGGTATAGCATGGCTCAATGGTATACTATTTTTTACTTTTCTGCATGACTTGCTGTTCATAAGCCATTTCCCTTGTATACTCTGCAGCATTAGATTTTGAGCGAGTCTTGTGTCTGTCAGCCTCTCTGTGTTTCAACAGCGTGAACAGCTGTCGTTCCATTGAGAGTTTACAGCAAAACCATAAACGTGGGAGGAATATCGATTCAGAGAAAACTGCAGGTGTTAACAATCTCTGTGGCTGCCCGGGAAATCCTGGCAAGAGCAGGGTGGCTGACTTATCTCAAACGCTTATAGGAATCCAACGAGACTGTAACAATTGAATTCTTGTATAACTTGCAAGAGGATCACTCCATAGTGAGGGGGAGACGCATAGCAGTCACCGATGACATAATCGCAGAAGTCTCGGGACTGCCAGCTACTAGACCTGTATGGACGTTAAAGAAGGAGAGATTGCAGAAGATCATAGAAATCTTCCAGGAGGAAGGCCAGAGCCTGACAATTAGAAGAAAGGGGGTTTTGCCAGCAACATTAGGAGAGTCGTGGGTGGAATTGGAGAAGACCATTCAAA
>APFE031038651.1:222703-243555 GCA_000404065.3 Pinus taeda
CAACCGGTAGAGATAGAAGATGAGAAACCCCCACAATTAGAAGGGGAAGACGATGAGAAAGGAATGCAGGAAGAAGAGGAAGGAGAAAGAGAAGAAGAAGTTGAGCAATCTGAAGAAGAAGGAGGAAAATATGAAGAAGCCGAGCAACCTGAGCAGGAGGAGGAAACGGAACAGTAGGAAGGTAGCCCATTGCAGGACCCATTGGGAGAAGATGAATTGGCCAAAGTTTTGGCCAATATGGGCGAATATGGCCAACCTTCCAGTCCATCAGACCTCCATGCCGAATAAAAACCTCAGGAGGAAAATTCACCTGAAGAATCACATGGAAAAGAGGCGGAATAAGAGAATATGTCTGTTCATGATGAAAATATGACAGGAGATGTTGAACAAGAACAATCTGTTCCTAGCCAGAAGACACCAGAAGAAATTCTGGAGGAAACGGGGGCAGAAAAGGAGGTCGACCAAGAAATAATAGAACCAGTTAGGGTTCTTACCCCGGAACAACTAGAGCAGAGCAATGAAGAAACACCCCAGAGAGAAAATCAAGGAATTATTCACAGTCTAGGCCGTAGTTCCTTCTAAGGAAATTGCGGAAATTAGGGAATTGCAAAAGAAACAGCAGAGATTACTGAATATAATAGTTCAGCTGCACTAGTAGATTAGGATTCTAAAAGCAAGGCAAAGGGTAAAAAGGACTTCGGGAAGGAAAAATGCAAAAACTCTCAAGACAAATGGGTGGAGGACCAGAGTCCATCCTGCTGTTCAAAACCCTATCGAAAGTCAGACTATTGTTCCAAATGATGCTGAGGAACAGACTGTTGTTCCAATTGAAAAGGAACTGCAATGGACTGATATCCACGTTAAGATAGAAATGGATGTTATGTTGACCCGCGATAAGGAAATTCAGACGGGGACACCACCTTCGAGAGTGATA
The DNA here is from genome assembly GCA_000404065.3 of Pinus taeda. NCBI lineage: Eukaryota > Viridiplantae > Streptophyta > Pinopsida > Pinales > Pinaceae > Pinus > Pinus taeda. Next base: position 223,638 of record APFE031038651.1, read on the forward strand.
AGAGTCATGAACTCAAAAGAACGCAATAGGAAAATTTAGGTAAAACTCCCAGCCTCCACTGCCGCATGGAAAAGAGATCCAAAAATGGTAACCCTACGAAAGGGTTTGAAGCAAGCTTCGCAAGCAGTAGAAAAGCTTAGAGAGCAAACGGTCCCTCGATAAAAATATGAAGAGCCACAACAGCAGCTTAGGAACTTCAATTTATCTGAAAGCCATGCCTTTGAAGGGTGGTGAAGGGAAGAAGAAAAAGTCGCGAAGGTAACTCATAGGTTAGATATGGTTATCAAGCAGATGGATACCTTATGTTCTTTATACAATGACGTCCTTGCATGTACAACCCCTGCTAAGAATTATGCCTTGTTTTTAATGGAACGATATTTGCAATTGAAAATAAAGGTTGTTAAAGTAGGTGCTCCCATACAAATTAACACCATCGATGATTTTATAAACTGCTGTAAGCACTGCGGGGTAAAAATTTAGAGACTACTGTGTGAATTTTATTTACATAACCTTGTATTAGACCAAGAGACCTAGCTGAACCTTGGCCCTTTTGTTGGGGATATCCAATTACAGGCATTTATTTCATCTGGGATTAATCAAATTAAATGGCTTAAAGCCTATAATGCTTTCCAAAGACAAGGAAACAGATTATATTTGTGGATAAGAGCTGAGCCTAGGGATCTAGTATAGCTGTGGAGAAAACATAGAAACCTCATGAAGACTCCACGTGTAATTGAAGCATTAAGACCCATGCATGAGGCAATCATTCGACAGGGATTAGAATACATTTTCTCTATCAAATACCCTGCCATTGATGCAGCTAAATTTTGGTATCAAATCTCTAATCCGAATATCCAGCTCAGTGAACCATTTAAGTATGAAAATTTTAAATTAGTCACCAACCACTTGCACCTCTATGGCGAAGTCATTTTGAGGGCAGGGTCATCCTGGTTAGGATATAGGTTCTGGAGTCCAATTATTTTGCACCCTGCACCTGGATACCAAGCCTTGTATGAGATGCCTGAGGGTTAGATAGGCCATTTCTTTGAATACCTAGTTACGCATCATGGATGTAGGCCTTCACATGAGATTCCATCTCCAGCCTACTCACTCACTGTCTTACACATCAACTACAATGTTTTCATGAGGGCATGAAAAAGGGTAAGCAGGGGGATGTGTGGAGTACTAAAGAAGGTATGTTTTTGGTAATTATTTCATCATATTTTTATTAGAACTTACAAACCTTTTTGCATGATGAACTCAAAGAACGATAAGGAATTATAATAAAACATGTGAGATTAATATGCAAGACGAAAATAATGACAATTGTCATTTCCTTATGCAGGAAGAAGGAAAAACGAGAAGTTGTCATTCCAAAGGAAAGGACAAGGACAGGTTAATTGTTGTCCCTTTGACGAGAGACCATATGCAAACAAGGCAAAGCAAATCAAAGCGAATCAGCCCTGGAAAGGAAGTGGAGGTATCGGCTTGGCGCAGGAAAGAAAAGCAATGACTGAGGACTAACGGTTCGGCGTATCCCTCAAGATCCTTGATCCTGAGGGATTGTTGCTTTATTTATTTCTGCACTTAGATATCTCCGCCTTCACCCTTATAAAAGGGGTAGCACTGTTAGCTCGAGAGAGGAGATGTTGTTATGTTTTATGTAATTTCCTTGAAGATCAAAACTTTGATCATTGAGTCTCGTTAAGAACTGATCTATTGTAATTTCGCTTTATGCATTAATACAAACTTGGTTATTGTTTCACCTTTGAGTCTGGAATAACTTCAAGTGGTGTACCCCTGGAGGCTAAGGGCCTGGCCCTGGAGGACACTTGCTCTAGTACCATTCCATTTGGTTTATTCGTTGTTTTCTTATCGACATTATTTGGTAATCTGATGTGTTTTGTAATTTTACATCACATGCTCTGTTATGTTTAATTTATTAAGGTTTCTAAAGACAGAACTATTGTATTGACTCCACATTGTATCACTGTTCCTTTAGGTGTTGATATAATACTGCCAGTCTTTACAAAATACTGTTGTTGTATATTACAAACCCTTTGTGCTGTGCACTTGTTTATTAACATTACAGAATTCATCTTGAGAATTTTGTTCTTTGCGATTGTTGGATCTATAAACAATGTTGTTCTATTTTGAAACGCAGTTGTACTCTTTCTAACTGATATTGATAACTGGATCAAATTACTATTAAAGTGTGTTGTGTATATATATGGTTTTCAAGCATTGTTCTATAGTTCATCATTAATCAGTGTTGTTCCATTTTGGTGTGTTATTCAATCCGCGTGTAAGTGTGAAGGATTGTTGTTTGATTCCTGTAGATTACGATTAGTGCATTCGATCTTATAGACTAAGGTGTTACTTCTTGTTAGACTTAATTGTTGTTCAATTTCTTAGCTGTTGTTCCATTTCAGATTTGTTGTTCTATTTCTTAATTGTTGTTCCATTTCTTGTCTGTCATTTCATTTCTTGTTATTTGTTATCTTAGTGTGAAGAACGATCTCAGGCTGTAGTTAGCATTGACATCTACTGTCCAGCTCCCAAATCCACGATCTATTCTCTGGTTTCCTTTTCCATCAGTTTACAAAGGGATGGGATATTACTACCGAACCCTTGACTAATAAATTGCTTAATTTTCTGAATGTGTGGTTTAATCTTTTGAAGTAGTTAGCTGTAAACAAGCATCCATTTACTCTTGTATTTTCAAACACTATGCTACTAGCATTACTCTGGAAAATGATAGCCTCATACTGAGACACTCTTTGAAATAACAAAATGTTCCTGGATTGACATATTAATGTGAGGTAATTAGAGGTGAAAGAGACCCTTTTTATAGCTAGACAACACACTTAATCAATTATTTCAATAAAATAGGAATTATAGAGTCTTGGCCCTCTTGGCTTGATTACAAGAACTTGTCTGACCTCTATTTCACTCGCAAACACCATCTCTCTCTCAATCTCTCGCTTACTCACTCTCCTATTCCATCTAATCTCTATCATTACATTTTTTCCTTTCTTTTATGGATGAAATCCTATCCTAACAACATTGACAACTGAATCTCTATTTTTATGAGGTCAACTATTAAATCTTTATTCTCAAGCTCTAATACACACCTATCCTAACACTTATCTCATCTTCTAAAAATAATACAATGATGCAATTGTTACAATAATTTAAGTAAAGATCAATTCAAGAGATCCAACCCTCTCTCCTAAGAATTGATTTTGACCACTCAAGTAAATAAAATTCTTCTATTGTGAGGCACAATATGTGAACATACAATCACATTGTTGGCTATGTTTGGATGCTCCTGCATCAAAATCCTATGGAAGAAAAGAATCGTTCATCAAACTGTGAGGATTGACTCTATACTTCTATAATTTTGTTGTTGTTAACCAACTAGCATCCTCCATTGGTTGTCCCTTCCATTTGACTAGATACTGAAAATAATACTGTCCTCTAGTTCTTTTGGATACTCTTTTCTCCAAAACAACTTCCACCTCTTTCTTGACTATCTTTGGCATTTGTTCTTCCCAATTTAAAGTCTATACTGCATCCCTTATAGGTTCCTTTTGTAATTATTTCTCTATCTCCTTATATGGATATAATTCTATAACATTGAAGATAGGTGATATTCCAATCCCTTTTGGAAACTCAATTCCATAAGCATTGGATGAAAAATTCCTCACAATTCTGCATGCCCTATCTTTTTCATCTTTTATTTATTATAAGTCCCAACAGGAAATCTTTCTTTCCTCAAGTGCACCATCACTACGTCTCCCACTTGGAACTCTTTTTATTTCCTCCTCATATCATCTCCTTGTTTGTATTTGCCACTGCTTTCCTACAATCTGTCTTTGACATCTTCTTGTAGTCTCTGCATCTGCTCTGCAAACTCTTCGGCCTTCACTTCTTCTCTAATGTTTTCCCAAATTTTTGAGCTCATACAAACCTCTTGGATTCATTCCAAAAACAATCTGAAATGGACTCATCCCAGTACTTCATTTTGGAGTATCATTATAAGCAAACTCAGCTTGAGCAAGCGTTAAATCCCACTGCTTAGGATTTTGATACACTAAACTTCTCAATATGTTTCCCAACCTTATGTTTACCACTTCGGTATGTCAATCTATTTGAGGGTGATATGTTGAATTGAAACTAAGTTTGGTACCTAGTTTCTTCCAAAGAGTTCATGAGAAATGCCCAACGAACTTTGTATCCCTATCGGACACAATACTTATAGGCAATCCATGCAACCTTACAACTTCTGAAAAAACAAATTACCAATATGTGTTGCATCAGTAGTCTTTTTACATGCAATGAAATGTTCCATTTTAGAAAATCTATCTACCACAACATAAATGGAATCATTTCCTCTTTGAGTTCTCAGTAATCCCAAACAAAATCCATACTAACTGCATCCCATGGCGGTCTGGTATTGGTAATGGCTGGTACAATCCTGTATTTTGGTTTCTCCCCTTACCATGTTGATATATTGTGCACTTCTCAACAAATATCTTAACTTTAGTTTGCATCATTGGCCAGTAGTAAAAAGAATTTACTTGAGCAAAGGCTTTTTCTTGTCCAAAGTGTCAAGATAACCCTCCACTGTGTTTCTCCTTAATTATGTTTTCCCGCATAGAACATTTGGCAATGCACAGTTTGTTACCTTTAAACAGTAAACCTACTTGGATAAGATAATATAACCACCGAATTCTATTATGAGTTGTTGGATTTTGTACAACTGTATAAATATCTTTAAATTCCCTATCATCTTTATACATATCAACCATTTCTTGAACTCCTACAACACCAACTCTTAATTCTTGCACAATGAAATCTACCCTACTTAGAGCATCAAAAACTTTGTTCAACTTACCACTTGTATGTTTTGTCACAAAAGTAAAGCTCTGTAAAAAATCTACGCACTTGGCATGCTTCTTATTCAATTTTGGTTTATTGTTTATGAACTAAAGTATGGTATTGGTCTCTGTTCCTGACTCAAAACAGCTCCAATTGCAATTCCACTAGCATGAGTTTCAACTTGGAAAACTTTTCCAAAATTAGGCAAAGCTAAAACTGGTTTTTCTGTAATATTCCTCTTCATCAACTTAAAATTTCAGTCTACTACTTCTGTCCACTTGAATGTCTAATTAGTCTCTTTGATTGTTTCAATAATTGGTGCACAAATCTGATTAAAACTTTTGATACATTTTCTATAAAAACTTGCAAGACCATGAAAGCTTCTTATATTATGAAACTGGCTCACAAAAAGATAGAAAAGATAGATGAACACCTTAGAAATAAGCCTCTTAAAGGGGGCAACCTCCTTTACATTACACAAATGAACAATTCTTCGATGATACAAATGACAAGACCTTATTTCTATATATAGGAGTCTAAGGGGTCATAACATAATCAAAGCTGACATAACAATAATAATGTAAGGGAATAATAATAACAATACTGGGCTTCTATGGAGCAAAATAATAACGATATTGGGACTACAAGGGTAAAACAATATAATAAGGGGGTTGTACTAATAACAATAAGTTACACTAGTAGTATAGGGGCCTAACATGCCCCTCTCCTTCAAAAAGTGTTGTCCTCAATGGTTGAGTAGTTCTTGATGCTTTTGTATAAAATTCTTGTCCTCCCATGTGGAATCTTCAGTGGGTAAGTTCTTCCACTTGATGAGATAATCTAAAATTGATCGATTTCGTAGCTGCCACGTTCTTGTTTCTATGACTGCTCCAGGCTCCAATATTATTTTTCATTCCTCTTCATGTTATAGCAATATTGGTTGAATTGGGATATTCTGCAACTTTTGAATGAGTGGCTAGACTTCTTTGTCCTTCTTCCATTCATCCCTTACTCCATTTATCCAATCTGGTTGGATAATGGAAGTAGCACAAACAATGCTTCCACATCCTCATCCTTTCTTGAGAGTGCATCTGCAACAAAACTTTTCTTCCCTTTTCTGTGGATGATGTCAAAGTCATAACCCAACATATTTGTGACCCATTTTTTATGTTCTTCTAAAGATAATATTTTTTTATAAAAGTATTTAATACTATCATGATCCATTTTTACCTCGAATTGTCTTCACATTTGCTAAGATTTCCATTTCTTAAGTGCATGTAGTATTGCCAACATTTCCTTTTCATAAATATCCTACTTGAGATGTTTCCGTAAAAATACCCAATCACCTACATCAAAAAAATTTTCACTGCGATATTGATCTACCTGTTGTTTCATTCGATTATGCACGAAAGTGGTGTTATCCTTTAAAAGTTGGAGAACTTGTTGTTGATGCTCGATGTGATCTTTCACTGCTTGAACCTTTTTCTTCTTGATATGTCCTTCTATCTTGGGAGTTTGAGGAGTGGTAATTTCTTCCAATGACTTACAAGATATGGTCGGATTTATTTCTTGATGCTCAATGTGATCTTTCACTTCTCGAACATTTTTCTTCTTGATATGTCCTTCTATATTGATAGTTGGAGGAGTGGTAATTCTGGCCAATGCATTACAAGATATGGTTGGATTCATTTCTTTTTTCCTGATGTGATATTTCACTTATTGAACCTCTTTCTTCTTGACATGTCCTTATATCTTGAGAGTTTGAGGAGTGGTAATTCTTGCCAATCCTTTACAAGGTATGGTTGGATTCATTTCTTCTTTCTCTGCGGTTGGATCCTCATGTATATCCTCCTCTTTTGATGTTTCTTGATCCTTTTCTTCCTCCTCTTCATACTCTATGTAAAATAACTTATTCTCAGCACACTTATGACCTTTAGTGCATTTGATATCACAATTGTAACGAAGCCCTTTTTCTCTTTTTTCTTCCAATTGTTGTGGTGTAAACCTTGTGGGTTGTGGAAGACTAGGAGAACAAACACTTCCATAATTATACTCGTGAGTGGTGAGATTTCTTGTTTCCATAATTTCAGTTTGAATTTTTCTTGCCCATCTGAATGCCTTCTCCAATGAATCAGGTTCCCAAAGATGAACCTCATGTTGAATGTTATCCTTTAAAGTACCTATGAAAACAGCAATCCTTTGCTTCTCTGGAATATCATTTACCCTTATATTTAATTTTTGAAAGTTCTCAATGTGCTCTGCCATTGAACACTTTTGTTTGAGATTTATCAATTGGCTAAAGAAGGTGTCTCTCTTTGTATCCTCATAATGTGTTATCATTTCCTCCATGAAAATTGACCACGTAACAAGTGGTTTACAAGAACAAAGCCCTTTATACCATAAAAATTGATCTGGTTATAAATATGAAGATGCAATCCATACCTTTTGTAAAAATTTTGCCTCATGTATATCAAAATATTTCTCCATCTGTAGTATACAAGTTACCGGATCCTTGCCATCAGAATTCCTCATATCGCCCTTTATTGATTTTAGGAGCTCGATCTTGAAATGACTACAACTTTGTAATTTTGGTTCTTCCAATTTTGAAATTTGTGACCTACATTAGCCCTATGTGTCCTCTTTCCAATTCCATGAGTTTGATCAAAATTGGATTCTCCCAGAAAGAGTTATGCACAATCTCCCAAGATGACCTGATTATACACCTTTTCAAAAGAGCGAACTTGTATGAAGTGCCATGTGTCACTGTTTTGACCTTTTGATCTGAAAAATATACACAAGCTATAGTCCATCCACTTTCTATAAATTCTTATGAAATTTCAATTAGATGCTCAGAGGAACAGTTATGACGATTTTCCCAATGTGACCTATTTGGAATGTAATTCGGGGGTTTGTACAAACCCTAATGCCCTCAAAATATATCTCTGAGGCTATAGTGAGACAGGATCTGAAATTTGGAGCCAAGGTTCATACCAATTTCTTCTCAAGTGGGTTTTTTGATTAGCTTCTAAAACTTTGTAGCGAAACTATTATATAGAAAATCCCATGATGACGTCTTTTAGTTGAAATTTTGGAGCTTGCAAAAACCCTAAATTCCTCATATCATATCTTTAAAAATATAGCGATACAAGATATGAAATTTGGACCCGAGCTTCAGTGAGATTTTTTCTCAAATGGGTTTTCTTTTTTAGATTCTGAAACATCACAAAAAAAACATTATAGTGAAAATTCCACAATGACCTGTTTGGAGCAGCGAAACCCTAGAATCCAAAGCTCTCATACCAAATTTTATGAAACGAGCTCACAAAAGGATAGAAAAGATATATGAACGCCTTATAGATAAACCTCTTCAAGGGGGAAACCTTCTTTAAATTACACAAATAAACAAATTTTCGATGATACAGATCACAAGACCTCCTTTCTATATATAGGTCTAACGGGTCATAATATAATCAAAGCCAGCATAACAATAATAATGTAAGGGCACAATAATAACAATGTGGGGACTACATGGGTACAAAAATATAATAAGAGGGTTTTACTAATAACAATAAGGGGTTACACTAGTAGTATAGGGCCTAACATCTTACCTCAAATATGTTTCTTGGAATAGGTCAGTACCAAATTGCTTGGACTTTCTTTGGATCCATTTTTGCACCTTCTTTAGAAACTACAAACCCAAAATAGATTGATTCTTCTTTCATGAAACTATATTTCTTTAAATTTATCAACAATTTCTCTTTTTGTAGAGTTCTTAGAACCAACTTAAGATGATCCAGATGTTCTTCTTTGCTTCTCTGAAAACTAGAATATCATCAACATAAAGAATGAAAAACTTGTGTGCATATTCCTTCAAGACTTCATTCATCAATCTTGTGAATGTGTTGGGTGCATTAGTGAATCCAAAAGGCATCACTAACCACTCATACAACCCACTATTTGTTTCAAATGTAGTATTCCATTCATCTCCTTCTCTAATCCTTATTTGATGGTATCCACTCTTCATATCTATCTTAGTAAAATACTTTGACCCACTTAAACAATCCATCAAATCATCCATGTGTTGTAAAGGAAATATATACTTGATAGTAATATTTTTTATGGCTCTAGAATCAGTACACATGTGTCATTCACCTCCTTTCTTTGGACTGAGTACTATTGGTACAACACATGCACTAAGGTTCTCACTAATTAATCCCTTAACCATTAGTTCTTGCACTTGTCTCGCAACTTCTGAATTTTCTTGAGGATTTAACCTATATGTTTCTTTATTTGGAAAACTTTCTCGAGGTATCAGTTCAATGTGATGACTAATACTCCTGATTGGTGGTAATGCGTTTGGTAGCTCATCCACAAAAATATTAGCAAAATAATTCAATAGAGTTTTGATTTCTTCAAATAAATCATCTAAGTGTGTGGAAATAAAAATTACCTTAGGTCTCCTTATGACAACAAAATGTATCTGTTCATCCTTCTTGATTTCTTACAGCAATTCCTTCCCACTCATCAGCATAACACTATTTCCAGGCGCTTCTTTGTCTGCTTCATTCTTCAATGGTAGCAGTGTATGTTTATTCCCATCCTTCTCTAGAGTATAAGTGTTTCTTCTCCCATCATGTATAACTTTCCAATCAAACTTCCAAGGTCTTATTAGCAATATATGGCATACATCCATTGGCATTACATCACATAATACCACATACTTATAAGTACCAATCTGAAATTATACTTTGCATTGTTTTGTCACAATAAACTGATGTCCTTTTTGCAACCATGATACTTTGTAAGGACTAGGGTGTATTGTTTTTAATAATCCTAACTTCTCCACCATTTATGTAGAAACAAGGTTATCAGTGCTTCCACTATCAATTATCACTTTACAACATTTTCCTTTCGACTTGCATTTAGTTTTCAATAAACTTTTTCCTTGAGTTGTTTCTCTTGTGTCTTTCTCTGCTTTAGGCAATACCCTTCTCAATAACAATTATTCTCCTACTTTGGGTAATTCTTCCTTTTTGTAATTTGAGTTTTTCTTCCCTTGCCTCAGCCACATTCACATTCCACTGATTTGTTTCTTTATTATGAGGATAGTCCCATGATCCATGTCCCCAATCTCCGCATGTATAACATCGAATTTCTCTTCCTCCGCCTCTTCCTCTAGGTGAAAATATTCCTCTACTAAAGTCTCCTCTCTGTGGTGGTCTACTACTTGAACCTCCTACATCACCCTGAGGGTGCTGAAATCTTCATATAATAGTTCCTCTACCTCTTGCTGAACTTTTCCCTCTATTCCTCTGATTTTGTTTCCTCAACATCTTCCCCTCTACTTTCAAACTTGCTTGATAGGAATCTTCAATTCTCTTCAGACTCAGCAAGCAACTTTCATCCTGTGTTCCATATCTCAAGCCATTGACGTATCTGGCTACCTTTTCTACATCATCCTCTACATGTCTTGCTTTAATGCTCAGCTTATAAAATTCTTTTATATATTCTTTAACAGTGATTCCCTTTTGTCTCAAATTCTGTAACTATCTAAAAATATTTAAATGATAATGTTTTGGCATGAATTTACCTTTCAACCTACTCACCATTTTATTCCATTGTTTGATCTTGGACTTCCCCTTTCTCTCTTTGGATGTTTATAGTTCATCCCACCAGATAGTTGCATGACCCTTCAATCTAGTAACTGCAAATTTCACCTTGTTTTCGTCATCAAACTCCTCATAGTCGAAATAATTGTCTAATGAACTAATCCAACCAATCAACTCTTCTACATTGAGATTCCCATCGTACAAAGGTATTTCCACCTTTGGTCTTCCACTTGTTTTAGCCAATATCTTGAGATATTTGGTAGCTTCTCTTTCATCTTCTTCTTCTTCCTCAGAAGATTCTTCTGTAGAACTGGGATCTCCTTCATCAAGTGCTCTCCTTTGAGAAGTTTCCATTGACTCCATCCTTGCACGTAGGTTTCAAATCTCTTCCAGCAGAACTACATTCGCTACAGGCCTCTCCCGACCTATGCCAACTCTTCTCTTAGGTGGCATGTTTACTGTAGTAGACTTAGCCCTTCAGCTCTGGTACCAAATGATGTGGATGGTTACCAAAATTGACGTGGTAGTCTAGAATTAAACTAATAGTTCACTTAAAAACCAATCATCTGTGCATTAATAAGATTATGTACATGTATTTCCTCCCGAGGGTCCCGCTAAGCTCACTAATCACCATTGGTCCCACTTTGACCTTTCCACTCCCGAGCGCTTCAATATGCATTGTTGACTTGTTTACCCAATCCAATGGATATCGTGACGTATCATGTGCCAGCTAGCGCAGATGATCTCCATCGTCGATCTATCCCGTCCAATCCAGTGGCTACCGTGAAATATGGCACATTCTCCAACACAATCGATATGAGATCAAGAGCATGCGAGAAAAGTGGTTTTCCTGTGCTTCATGTCACTAGCTTAGGTTAATCACGTGAATTTGAGAAATAGAATTTAGCATTATTTAAGTGCGCGAGATACCACTTAACAATTCGGAATATTGCTTACGTGCTTAATACACACATTTAATAAATACATTTTAACAAAAGTTTAGCGCTTAAGCCTGGAATAACCCTTAATGCTAACTGACTGTGACTTATGAATAAAATGCATAAACATAAAATAATACTTGATTAGGGTCCAGAATGCCGATACATAGATTCGAGAGAATCTCACACCAAGAATAATACGCAATACCACACTTAATCAATTATTTCAATAAACTGGAATTACAGAGTCTTGGCCCTTTCATCTTGATTACAACAATTTTTCTGACCTTTGTTTCACTCACAAACCCTATCTCTCTCTCAATATCTCGCTTACTCACTCTCCTATTCCATCCAATCTCTATTATTACATTTTTTCCTTTCTTTTATGGATCAAATTCTATCCTAACAACATTGAAAACTCAATCTCTAATTTTATCAGCTCAACTATTAAATCCCTATTTTCAAGTTCTGATACATGCCTATCCTAAAACTTATCTCATGTTCTAAAAATAATACAATGATTTAATTGTTACAATAATCGAAGTAAAGATCAATTCGAGAGATCCAACCCTCTCTCCTAAGAATTGATTTTGACCACTGAGGTCAATAAAATTCATCTCTTGTTAGCCACAACATGTGAACATACAATCACATTGCTGGCTAAGTCCGGATGCTCCTGCATCACTTGAGAGATGATAGATGTATGTGTTCAATTACAGGTCAGCTTGTTGGGTACAACAAGTTAAGGTAACCAATATATTGTTATGCTTATTTAAGCACTCACAGTTGTGTGTTTATGGGAGAATGATGCAGGGGATTCTTTGGAAAAAGAGACTACCATGAAACATTAAAGAAGGCTCAGGTTGATCTATACCCTTGAAGCATTGGGAACCCATGAGGGTTGAGTCATTATTTCTACTAAGATATTTGCGCATTCAGTGATTTGTGATTTGTTTGTGCTTTGTTTTCATTTTCTCTTATGTTTGGTGCATGGCCATGCCACTTTGTTTGTGGTGTCATATTTCTATTTCCTTTTCATGGTTTTCTTCTTGTTGCTTTCTTATTCTTGCCTTTCATTTTTTGAGGGTCTTGGTAATTTCTTGGGAGAAGAAGAAAGTCAATGGAGTTTGGGGAGAGATGAATGAAACCCAACAGGTAATATGATACCCAGATGAAGCTTGATGCATCTATAAGGGCAGTTGAAGTAAAGAATATGACAACTAGTTGGATTGGTTAGGTCTATTGTGGTAAATGGACAGTGATAGGACAATTATGAGAAAGGTAATGTGAAAGGTAGAGTAAATGGATATAAGGTGTCATATGCCTTCACTATGTTGGGAAATTTTGTTCTCAATGTTGTACATGTTGTGCTCAGATAAAGGCAGTTCTTTTAACCTTGACCTTATGATATCTGATAATTATGTTGTGATCATGATTATGCTTATGTCTACTATGTATATATGTTTTTATCTGATAGGGTTGTAAAGGATCATTCTTGTGGAGGAATGATTTCCTATGCATGTGAATAGAATGAAGAAGTTCCCAACATTATGAGGAATCATGTGGGAAGAGTAGCCTTGATAGATCTATGAGGTCAGTACCATGTGGATATGAATTGATATTATATGCTTATACTATGCCTATGTTTATGGTTATGGATAGCCTATGCTGAAGGATACATCAGGAAAATAAAGGTAGTGCAATCTACGGCATCCTGGCACAAGCATGGACAGTGGAAAGAACCACAAACCCAAAATTGGGATTATGGATGCACGCAGTAAGGAATCGAAAAAACACTAGAAAAAAGGTTTCTTGGTAGAGACAATATGGTCTCCGAATGTGTATTACTGTTGCTATACACATGTGATGTTTTGTACATGTTGTACATGTGATATTGTGTACATGTTGTACATGTTGTGATATGTACATATTGTGCATGTGGTGTTGTGTACATGTGGCAATGTCCACATGTTGTGCAAGTGGTGATATGTACATGTGGTGGTGTCTGCATGTTGTACATGCGGTTTTGCGTACATGTTGTACATGTGGTGTTGTGTGCATGTTGTACATGTGGTAATGTGTATATGTTGTACATGTTTTGTTGCATACATGTGGTAGTGTGTTGCATGTGTTATGTAGTCATCATATTGTGACATCTCTATTCATTGTGTTGTACACTGGTTGTAGGTCTATTTATTGTGTGATACGCCATGTGTGGGTGAATGCATATGATGTACACTATGTGTATGTGTACATGATTGAAGAGAAGAAAAGGAATTGGGTGCTTGTTGGATGTGGCAACTAATTTGGTGTCTGTACAGAAATGACAAGGAACAGAGGTAGAAGAAAAGAACCAATTGAAAGATAAGTATCAATATTTTATTTTAGTGTTAATTATGGACATGATCTATAACTCTAATTTATGATGGTTACATGTGATCTATGACTCTCATTTATGATGGTTGTATTTTGAGCCAACTAGATGTGATATGTTTATACATGGTGATTTGATCAAAGAGCTAGTTTAACTTCTTATGAAAATAAATAAACAAGATCGTAGGTGTACCTTACTGATGAGTTAGCAATGAGGTTTGAATTTAATTTATATAAACGTCTTTTGAATCTAATGGAAACTACATGCTTGATACAGGAAAGTAAGGAAATGCCCAGGTTTGGGTGGTTGGAAATCCCCAATTTGTGTGGTTGACAATTACTAAAAGAATGTTAGCAACATTGGTGAAAGCAAATGGAACATGCAACAATATCATGGTAAAGCATTTAGAAGTACAACCATTGTGGGACACTGGTACCTAATAGTGTCCATTAATTTCCAAGAGCATGAAATGACCAGTATGCTGGGTTTGAGGTAGGAATATGCCTTGGTTTATGGACCTTTTGATGTGAGGAAACCTTTCCAAGGGAGGGATCACCTAAGGGACTGTGTGGTAGAGAAGGTGATGCGAGTGGAACATGGAAGGTGTGTTACTACATGTAAGGGGGTGACTAGATTTATTGAGGGACTATGTAGGAGAGAGGGGAAGTCCAAAGAATGAATTTGTTTTGGTCATTAGCTTGCTAGATGGAATCATAAAAACATTGGGAGTGTGCCCTGAAATAATGAGACGATACTTGTTCACTGAGGGAACATGTAGCACAAGGACCATAGCACTAGAAATTGGATGTAAGTTTTACTTTGATAGTGGATTCCTCACTTCATAGGAAGGAGTTGAATCCTTGTACTGTTGAGGGATTTGCTCCCCTAGGGCTTTTGGGTGGAAACCCTAGCAGACTGAAAGTTGTCTAAACAGAGAAACACACATTCACACAACCATTATGCTATCAAAAGAAAATTGTAAAATAAGAAGGGTGTACCTTAGGTCCTACGTTCGAGAAGTTCCTCAAGGGTCCAAATCCTTATTCAAGTCCCTTTCGCTCCTTTGCCCTGTAAAACAATCAATTCCAAAGAATACAACAGTATATGCACAAAGACTTATATAGAAATCATCTTTATGTTATAAAAGAAGGAAGTTAGTTATGAACTTTAAACCACCATTCACATATGAAATTCAAACATGAACATCATAGACATAAAGAAGAAGCATATCGGGAACCAAGACATGTTTCTTTATTATAGACAAATAGAATGTACAAAAGGAGTAATGCACCTGAGTAACCTTTCGCAGGCTCCAAGCAAAGCTTCCTTCCGGATCCGTCCAGCCTCAAGCCTCTAGCATATCTCCTTCCAAAACTCACTCCATGATGCCATAACTAGCAGATGAACATCAAAAGACAAGGAAACAAGGGTTTCATGTACAAATGGGGGAAGTTCAAAAGGCATAAGGGTACTTAGACCTGGTCAGGGGAAAAATTTCAGTATAATAACCTTTCTCTCTCTTCTCTCCTCCCTTAGGCCTTCCCTTTGATGTCTTTTTATACCACTCCCAAAGTAGTTTTTTAGTTAGGAGTTGGTTGGGAATAGTTGGGCCACGGGCACTAACAGGTGATTAGCAAGTAAACCCCGCGATCTCCTCCTGAAAATAAGGAGTTATATATTTTTTTAAGTGTTTTAATACATATACGCAAGTTGGGTATATGCAGACCTGCGTATACACGCGTTTAACTCAGGGCAATGTCGCGTACAAGGAATAAAACACTGCTTTTTTAATTTGGGACTAGGTCTGGAAGGAGGGGTTGCCCTAGGCCATGAGTGCAACATCACAAACCATAATAGTGAGATTTGGAGCTACAACAGATGCCCCCTAATATATGAGGTTAGAAGGGGAACATGATGGCCGTAATATATTAAGCAAGTACATGGAAAGGAAATCTGCCAAAAACTGAGTACTTCACCAGAATTCAGCCTACCAAGCCACAAAAGGAGATCAGAAAGAAACATCATCTGAGGCGGGCATACCCATGCTCAGAGAAAGCAAAGCATGTCCACATATCAAGTACAAGCGAATCAACTAAGTATACAAGTATAAATGACTGGAAAATACATAACGGATCATCTGATCATGATCGAACAAGTACATGTTTGAGTATCACATATAAAACTGTCAATGATGCTAAGAAATACAACGGATCACTAATATCAAAGACTGATCTCAAAAGGTACCAATTGAACATGATGGAAAAGGATGGTACTACACTGCAAACTCGGGTGCCGGCATATAGAATGTCGCCATGAATGGCTGCAACATATAAGGTGGAGTGGTATCAACTAGTAGCAACAGGAGCAACTGTCAAGTGAACCAATGAATGCTGATACAACCTGAGGTCTTCACTAACCGTCGTGGTACATTTCTACACCATGGGAATAAATGATCTGAAGTCGACCATGTGAGAAATCGTTTGATTACCGGTGATTGATGTATGTCGTTAACAAACGCGAGACTACTCACCGATAATGATAATGAGCGTCAAGGTACCCAGTACAAACCAACAAGTGCGAATAAATGAGCTGGAGTCGAACATCTGTAAGAATCTATCGATCAGGAGACAATGATGGTTTCCCATTGTCGATAGTGAAGGATCTGCCAATAATGACTGCAAACCCCAAGGTACTGCCAAATGGACTCTAGATCTTTACCCCAGAGCAATAAGTCGGAGTTCATAGGGAAAGATCCGCTAGAAGGAAGGCATGAAGGCATCCTTCGTCAAAGTAGCACGAGTGTAACCCGTATGCCAATAATGTGGAAGGAATTGGACGAAAGAGATATAGTAACCCAACCGAAGTACGTTTCTGGCGTACACAAGATGTGGCTAGCGCACGACAAAAACGCTCTGAACTAACCAATAATGAAAGCTGACACAAAGGCGAGGTATCCACCAATAGGGTCAAATGGAAACCAAGGTACTGCATGAATCCCAATGTGTGATAATGTAAGTTGACGTCGAACACAAGGGAAACCACTCAGTCAAAGACCATGATACTGATCGATGCTGAGCACAAGGTAACCTATCAATAATGAAAATAGGGCCAGGGTGCAGCTTTAGGCCTGTCTTCAGAGCAAGACGTCATCGTCGATAAGGACAAGACTTGCTAGAAAGAATTCAATGGAGACCTTCTCAAACCGGCACGAGTAAAGGACCAATATAACTGATGTGATAATAGACATGACACTGAAAACCAAGATGGCCGACTGAAAAATGAGTCAGGAGACACTGCAGAGAGGTCGACTCAGGCTAACTTCCCTTGAACAAAAGCACGACTCAATGTGACTATATGGCAGCATATGACGACTCTGTATAAGTTCGTCATGCAGGAGGCACGAAAAAACCCTCCATATGATTGGAAGAGATAGTCAATCGGGGGAGAACTGACTCAATAACAAGGTTAAGGCGTACCTAAGTCAAACTAACTCCCACCCACATGGAGGAGACTTTGTTTTGAGTGCTTTGTTCAAGGGTGACACGAATGACTCAAGCTGCCAATAATAGATGGAAATACTGTCCCGTTCCCGCTCTTTTTGGAATATTTTTTTTTTTTGTCTTTTTCTGTTAAGCTCAAAAAAGAATAAAAGAATGCTATGGTATAGTGGAAAGAACGAGCGTCGATGAAACATATGATCTAGTTCCTGGGAGTGGAACATTCCTATGCTCAATGCAGGGAGGTGAAAACTAGTTAGTGACACTCAAAGGTGTGTTCCTTCCATGGGTCAAGGTGTGTCAAGATGCAAAAGTCAAAGGTATGCAAGGTTAATTTTGCAGATGTCATGGTCAAACGTTGGCTTAAACACGAGTCCAAGTGAAGCCGGCTCAAGGCCAAAAGGTGCAAATGGTCAACATGCAATGCAATAGTACAACTCAAGACAAAGGAGCCTCTAGGGTATAAGGCTAGAACAAAGCAAAGAAGCTAAGAGGAATGAGTCTTCAATGCATAAGTCATGGCGGGACTACATAGGACTCCCGAGCCTACTCAAATTGAAGCAGCATGGGTAAAAAATGTCAGTGAGGTGCTAACTATGATGCCCATGTAAAGGATGGCTCTACCATCATGTCATGATTTCAAAAATTGGCGAGTGAAGATGGCTTATGAACCATAACACGATGGGATCGACCTTATGGCAGATGTATTGGCAGATGGAGGCTAGTATGCATGATGCAACAGAAAAATGATGTCCCTAACCTATATGCCAGTGAAAAAACGATACCTGCCATGATGGGTCAACAGTCATGGAACCGCCTCGAAAATGTCCTGAAAAACAAACCAATCTCGACATTCCAAGCTCCCAAGTTAAAAGTCACATGAGACCAAACAAAATGAAATTTTGAAAAAAATTTGCATTTTCAGAACTTATAAAAGGGATTTTGGACTCACCACTTTTACCAATTGAGTTGGAGAGCAAATATTTGGAGCTAAGGGAGCAAATTTCTCGTGTGCCAAATTCGACAGTTCAAATTCTTCAAAATCTTCTGGGTAACCCTTACACTTAGCTTGCAATTCATGGTGACTAGTTTTAGGATTTTCCATTGATGTTTCACCATTGAACTATTATTCAAAATTTCACTGCGACGTATACGCGGGTTGATAATATGAAACCCGCGTACACGCAGGCCCTATACGTGATTGTGTATACAGTAACTCGCGTATACGCCGTGAGCCAATTTTAATCAAAAACTAACGATTGAAACCCAATTTTTTCTCATAATTCTGATCACATGGCGTGAAAGAGAACATGCAGTGGTTGATAATGAAGTTATGAATGATCCTCAAGCCTTGGATGCTTTACGAGGATGCGGCTTGCTCAAATTCTTCAAACTGCCAAACATGAAAGCCAAAGTACGACTGAATGAGGTGCTCATTTACTATTGGGATGTCGAGGAGGAGGCCTTCATGATTGATCAGATGGCACTCAGAGTGGAAGTGGAGGATATATATTTTATCACGGGCCTTTCCCAAAGGGGAGAGGTAGTACAGTCCTGGGGTAGGACGCGGAGTAGCCTCGCCATAGAGGACTATGTACAAATATACTGCCCAAGACATCCCAAGAAAGTTGGGAGCTAGATCTCTATTGCACATGTAGCGAGTTTATCGCTAAGGATCATCTTGTTCACCATAGCTCGAGTGAATGGATCATCCTCTCTACATTAGGCATCACGGCTCACCATGAGCATGGTAGTGGATTGTCTCACTACTGTGCTCGACTGGTGTACTCCTCTTCTAGCCAGCATGAAGAGCTAGCTCACTTCCATTAAGAGGGGACAGACCAAGAACTTCGGCTACGGGACTATCTTGTGCACCTTCTTCTTCGAGAGGATTCCCGCACTCTGCCCCAGGGTAGCAGCTTCCATCAGCACCCCACGTGATCCACGCATGGGCCGGTGGGCTGATCTGATGAAACGTCTGGGGGGTGGGGAGGTTCCTAGGATTTCTTTTGACGATGACTTCTTCACCTGGTGGGATCAGCAGATCATCGCCGTGGACGATTACCCCTATGCTGTGCTGGACTTCCGAGGAGATCGTGACCTAGCATTACTGCCAAACACAACATGGGGCGAGATCGGTAAGGATTTTTTATTTTATGATTTTTTTGGATTTTTCAAATATAATGATGCATTTTTGAAAAATATTTTTGATAAGATTCAAATGAATAATATAATAATTATGATCCAGACATTGGGCTAGTACGACCAGATGGACTCCCACGACACAGACGACATGACCGAGGAGCCGAAGAGGTGGCTGCTGAGATGGAACGGACTCTACACAACGTCGAGCAACACTTGACGAGACTGAGCTGTTGAGTACCGATGGCTGCTATAGAGGACCTTCAGGAGGATATGCAGCGTCATGTGGTTGGGATGCCACGTGACTGGGTTCACACTTTTCGGCGTGTAGCCAACGCAATAGTTACCTACTTGGCCGCTCATCCTAAGCCGGGGCATTAGATATGCCGGACATGATTATGGGCATTTGAGTCCCAATTTTGTATATTTTTTAGACAACATATGTACACTCGAGATACTTTTATGATGATGATA
>APFE031038651.1:244966-257612 GCA_000404065.3 Pinus taeda
GCAATGGGTTGGGCTGGTCCCCCAACTTCTGGATTTCCATTATTTCCTCTAGCCTCTAGATGAGTAGCTTGTACAGATACCTCATCTATACTAGTGGGATTAAACATGAGAATGGTATGCCTCATGTAGCTGTGTAGACCACCAATGTACTTCAACAAAGTCTCTGGTGAGTCTAATGAGATTCCTAGAATCAATGCTCTCTTTATAAATTCTTGAGTGTACCCTTGCACGCTTTTCCCTTTCAACTATCGAAAAGTTTGCCAACTCATCATGGCTTGTTGCATGTAGGTCAATGGATAGAACTGCTTTTTGATTGCAAAAACAAATTCACTCCAGACAGAGATAGTCTTACCATGTCTTTTCATGTCAGCTTGGGTTCTGCCTTCCCACCAAACCAAGGCAGTTCCTCCAAGGCGCAAGCTTGCCAGCTGAATCTTGCTCTTGTCTGAGTTGATATTCTGCACTCTACAATACACATCAATTTGTCTAATCCAATTGTCCATTTTTTCTGCATTCAACTCTCCATCATATATAGGTAAATCAAATTTGACATCTAGTTTGATCAAAGATGCTTTCTTTTTGTTTTCAAGGTTGTTAGGAGGTGTGAGAAAGCTTTCCTCTTTCCCTTTTCCTTTGGAGTGGTCATGGAAGTGAGACTCATCTTCTCCTTTGTCTTGCTTAGAGCCTAATGAATCTTCATCCTTATGTTTTCTAAAGTCCCTATACATTTCTTCCACCATGGACTTTATGGCTAGGAAACTTTCTATGAATTGAGGGTCTGGCCCCATAGAACCTTCCTCTGACATTGTCTTCCGAGGTTAGACTCTCTGAATTTCAGGATTAGTTTCGACTAACTCTCCTTCTCCTAATTTGAGCTTTGATCTAGTGAACATTCAGCAGCTAAACCAACACAAGCTTGTCTAACCTTACAGCCTAGAGCTTTGATACCACTTGATCTGAAAAATCACTCTTGAGTGATCTCAGTTAAATAATTAATGAATGAACGAAGGTATTACAGACTCATGTGCTGGTGTGTGTCTATGTTATTTTAGGCAACGGATCGATCAGATTGCAAAATACACAGACACTGGAAGAATGGAAAACAGTAAGAGAAACATAGTAAGCAAATACAAGAACACAATAGATTTAATAAGGTGTTCACCCTATTCTCCAGGGCTACGTCTCTGGTCCAACTTTCAGTGGTGGCCTTCTTTTATTGTGTCTTTAAAGCAGAGATTTACAATGAGGATCTCAATTTGAGTCTCCTGAAATAGATAATGCTTGGTAGGGTGGTTCTTGGATTCCCCAAGCCACTAGAGTGCACAGACTCTTTTCCTTTCTAAGTCTTGACCTCTTTGGTCTTTAATGGGAGAAGCCCAATGTGGTGCTCAATTCCCGACAGATCCTCTCAGGGATTGCTTGAACCTCTCAAGCTTTCTATCTGCTTGATGCTACCTTAGGTCATCTCGGCTCTCTGTCTTTCTGCTTCTTGCTTCACTGTAACTTCTTTACTCTTGCTCTCTCTGTCTTCGTTCCTTTCTCCGTCTTCTCTGTTCTCTGTCTGTTCATGGCTTAAAGCCAATTTGTCCCTAATTGTTCACTTCCTCTTTTGCCCCCGTCAGATCGCCTATTGCTGCTCGCTTGGAGTTCCCTGCCTCTACGTCATCGTCAACGGCTCACAGGGAGTGGCCACTTGTCCTCTCACGAACTACGCCAGCTCTTCCTCGTTGGTTCGGTTTGCCAGTTACATTGTGGTATGAATCATCCACCATCTCAGAGGTCAGATCGGACTTCAAAATTCTTTATGCCTTGGCTTAATCCCCAGTCAAATCTGGTTCCTCCATCAGGCATGATCTCCGTCGTCAGATCTAGAGCCCCTAGATCCTACGACATTCGCTCATTTCACGCAGTGGACTTGCTCGACCGTTGGCGTGCAATGAGCGGTGGTTTTCTCTCTCATTCGCCTGCCACACGTCGGGCGCTGAATGGAATAGCTCGTTTTTCTCCAAATCCACTTACCGCCCAATGATGCCTCCGATATACTGCCGGTTCTTGGAGTGTGGGACCCGCCTTTCACCTTAGCGCTTTCCCCACAGTTTCCCGACCTCCATGCGATCGAGCACTTCAAGGATTTTCCTTCTCGAGGGGTTTTTCCCAGTGATGAGCATCAGAAATGCCCTTTGTTTCCCGATCCGGGCCTCCTACATGGTCTCCATGGGCCTCGGTTAGCGCGCTTCGACCGAGGTCCTCATCGTTCCTCACTGGCTGCAAACTGCCACTATTAGAGGTCTTCCTAATCGTTCTTTGTTCACAAATTTGAAGTCTATCCTATTTTGATATATTCATGACATCTGGATTATTTTTCATGGATCCAATTCGGATCAGTATCAACGATAGGCTATCAAATATCAATAGCATATCAGCATTATCCGATAGGGTATCAACGATATGCTATCAAATACCTATAAGGTATCAGCATTACCCAATAGGTTATCAACAATAGGCAATCAAATACCGATAGCGTATCAGCATTACCAAATAGGGTATCAACAATAGGCTATCAAATACCAATAGCGTATCAGCATTATCCAATAGGGTATCAAATACCCCGATAGATTATCATCATAATCCGATAAGCTATTAGCAATAATTTATCACCATAATCCGATAAGATATCAGTGATAAATTATCACTGTAATCTGATAATCTATCATATAATCGATATGTTGTCAAAGATAAGCTATCATATAATCGATAGGTTATCAAAGATAAACTATCAAATACCAATAAGCTATCACATAATCGATAGGCTTTCAAAGATAAACTATCAAATATCGATAAGCTATCACATAATCGATAGGCTTTCAAAGATAAACTATCAAATACCGATAAGTTATCCCATAATCCGATAGGATATCATCAATAGGCTATCAAATCCTGATAAGGTATAAGGCTATCAAATAGCTCAATAACCTATCAACTACAGATATAGTATCATCATAAACTATCAAATACAGACAGGGTATCAGCGATAGGCTATGAACGATGGGTTCAACTTAGCCTCTAAATAATTTATCCGCCGAAATGACCAAACTTCCATTGGGAACAAGTTGCATATACATATCCGCCTCTGCATTTGGAATTTATTTTGGGTGTGGCTATCAGTGGAGAGTTATCTCATTCGAGTTCCTTTTCTTCTACAAAATGCCATGAAGCTCTGGAAACCCTAGCTCTAACCAATCTTAGCTCAGATTTTTCCCTACCTTTGTGAAGCCCTTGCTCTATGATCATGATCCCAAACTCAACAATGGTCAATCATTTGTTCTGAGCCGGTGATCCCTAGTTCTGTTGGCATGTTGGTGCCAAAGTTTTTTGGATTTTGGTGGATGCAGGCTTGTGAGAATCCTACCTCAAATCAGCGACCGGTTTGTGAGAATCCTAGCTCAGTCTTTTGGCATGGAGAGCTTCGTCGAAAACCAAAGTGATGGCCGCTGAAAACCCTAGCTCTGAGTTTCCCTTCCTCTGTGAAACCCTTGCTCTGTGATGGTACTCACTGGACGTTTTCCCTTTACACGGGTAATCCCTTCTCCACTTATGCAATCTCAGGTTATAACCAAATCGTGCTTCCATGACCAACACATATGCTATGTTCAATGCATAATTTTTGGCATTTTGTCGAAAATATCCTACAAACTACAATTCTTTCTATGTAGTTAGCTTCCAAAAACACATGATCTCCAGGTTTGAGCTGAAATTCTACACATATGCCCATCTACTTGAGGTGGCCTTAATGCCTACCTATACATGACAATGAGGTAGTACTTAATATATAAATACCTGTCAAATGATACCATCCTGTTCTTCCGAGTTTTCTTCTTTGCATTTAATAGTTTTTCGAGCTATTTTTTGGTACATTGCCATTCCACTAATTTGTTATATCCGGATTTCGAGACATTCTTGGAGCACCTTTTAATTGAAGTACATTTTTTTCTTTTATTTTTTTGCAGATAAAAGAGGTTTGCAAGCTATGAAATTTGATCCGTTTGGTTGCTTGTCACCCATGGAAACGCGTTGGGGCAGGGTGAGGCGAGGCGAGGCGGGCCGGGTCGAGTGGTGTGTGGGCATTCAAGCACATGGGCCATGCTAGAAAAGCTGTTGTGACTGCTCATGTGTCCTCTGCGTGTTCATGTAGCCCTTTTTTGGGCACTTCCTCGTGCCTTTGTTTGGGGCATGCGCCCATGGAAACCCCAAATATCTTTCGAGTAGGTTGGCGCCCATGGAAAAACGTTCGGCTGGGTTTGGTCATGTCACTTGTGGGCACCCGAGCACCCAAGGTCGTCCTAGAAATGCTAAGTTGTGACCACCTATGTACCTTGTGCTCATTTGTGCAGCACATTTGTCGAGTGCTCCCTCGTGCCTTCGTTCGAGTTGGGCACCCATGGAAACCCCAAATATCTTTCAGCAGGTCGAGTCATGTCATGTATGGGTGCCCATGGAAACGCATTCAGGCGGGTCCAGTCGTGTCACTTGTGGGCGTCAGAGCACATGGGGTCATGCCAAAAATACTAAGTTGTGACCGCTTGTGTGACTTGTGCTTGTTCGTTCGGCCCGTTTTCGAGTGCTCCCTCATGCAGTAAGGGTTGTGCATAATACTATGAAGTATAGCTTGGTATGCTTACAAGCTTGAAACCACTGCAAATGTTAACATTGAATTCTAGCATATATATATATATATTGTCATCCCCAATCCATCGTCCACTGAAAAATTTGGGGGTGCACTCAATTCGTTCTAGGGATGTGTCCTACATAACCGTCGTTCCCCCATCCCCAAAACCAATGCAACATAATTTTTAACAGTCTTTCAAAACCCATTTTGTGGATTGTTCAGAAATTAGTTCCAGAGCTTAGGGCTTCTGCGACACTCTAGTCATGTGGTTCCACACCTATGGAGAGACCAGATTCTGCGTTCTTCGGGGATGGTTGTCTTTTTCAGGAATAATTCCAAGATTCAAGGGGTCACGGCGAGAGCACAGAGACAAGACAAAATCACTAGAAAAGAAAAATCATTGACGGCTCGCATGGAGAAAACTACTCTTACATTGGGGGTCGACATGCATTTGGATCGTATGGAGGCCTCTCCAGAAAGGCCTTGGTTGGTAATTTTATCTCCTTACAGACCAACTCATGAGTTGGGTTACACGGTGCTCAAAACCCTTACTTGGTTACACCTTGTGTGTGTGTATCTCCTTGTCAACAATTGGATACACTTCCACTTTCTAGCAGAGAGTCACTTGGCACTGATTCTACACAAAAACTGGGTGATTAGCAGTGGGAACTTATGGTTAAAGAGGTGGCACGTGGATTTTGACCCCCTCACTAAGAAACCTAAAACCCAAAACCTATGGGTAAACTTGTGGCTTTTCCTTTGCAGTTCCAGAAGAGGCAGATTATTATCAAGGTGGCTAATGTGATTGGCAAATTCATTTTCTTTGACAAATTGGTATTGGTAAGTTTTGACAAGCGGATTCTTCGAGTTTTGGTGGAGTGCGTTGTCACATTCGATCTGCCAAGGGAGATTGAAATTACACATGGGAAGACATTTCGTCGGCGTTTAGACTATTGGAGAGTCTTGTTCAGATGTATTGTATGTTGTCTTAAGGCTTCTTGCCTTAAATTTTGAAGTCAAAATCGGGCATTTGAACTCTATGGTGGACCTTCCTTCATTATTCATGATTCTTCTGGTCTCGAATACACATTTTTTTTGGTCGGGTTTCACAATGGAAATGTTCTAGCAAAGTCAAAGGAGGGAGTACTGGGAAATATTCAAGGGAATCTTACTTTTGAAGATTTGGCTAGCACAAAGGATTAATCTCATGGGTCTCATCCTGTTGTTGGAGGTGTGGATGATTCAGGGTCCCCCTGTGAGCAGTGGAGCTTTCTTATAGTTTCAGTGCTCTAATGTTGAAGGTTCTTATTTTCGTCCATTCGTTTATCAATGAAATTATTTTCATCCTAGGCTTAGTGATCTGAAAGGGGTTGATCATAGTGATTGCTTGAAGGATGATCATTCATTTTGGGAAGAAATCACAAGCATGTTGTCAAAGCCTCTTTCCTCTGAGGAGCTATTATTAGTAGAAAAGTTTGAAATGGGTACTTCACAATTTTCTTCTTGTACTTCTACTGCTTCTTACATTGTTAATAACATAGAATTTTTTAATCTTAGCAATCATAATAACTTATATCATGATCATATCCCTCCTTTACCTAACTTGGTGGTGGCACCTAAGACCTATCCAAAATTCTTTGGTCTTGAAAAGTTTGTTAACATTGTGCTAAGGAAGTCGGATGTTTCGTTGTCCCCTCTTTGCACCAGTAGTTTCACTAATTCTTCCTCAGGTTTGCCTTTTCGAAACTCTGACTTGGTTGGTGATCCCATTCATCTGGGTATGCTTCTACTCCCTCATACTCATCCTCCCCTAGTGTTAGCACATGGTTCTCTTCAAACCTACTCGACTTCCTCAATCCCCCTACTTTAAAGAAAGTTTAAACCTCATTCCTCTCCCTATTCACTCAAATCTAGAGCCTAAATAGACGAAGGGTCAGAATTTGAACTCTTCCTTTAGCAATGTGAACATTAGGTAGAAAAAACATAACAAGAAAGCCTTGGCCTAGGAGGTTGCTAGCAAAGGAGGTTTGTATTCCGGAAATATGTCTTTCTCTGAGGAACAAAGGGTGCTTAGAGTTAAGATGCCCTCTTAGGAAGATCCCCTGTGATAGTGATGTCGATCAATATTAGGGGAGTGGGGGATAAAGTAAGAAAAACTCCCTCAAAAGAACTCTAAAGATCATAAGACGTCTATCGTCCTTATTCGGGAAACAATGGTGGTAGGGGGCAAAGCTTGTGATTATTTCCTTTTAACTTTGTCTTGATTGGAAGGCTTGTGCTATTAATATTGTGGATTTATTAGGGGATCTATTGACTACATGGAACCCTAATGTTGTTGATCTTAAGTCTTACTTTTCATGGGCTAGTATCATCTTGGAAGGCTCCCTAAAAGCACTGAACACCCCCATAAAGCTACTTAACTTTATGGACCTTGTGATAATAGGTGAAATTTTTTGAACTAGTTGCAAGAAAGTGGTTTTCTACTTGATTAGCCCATCATTCTTGTTGGGGACCTCACTTTCACCATCTCAACTTCTAAAATTTGGGGAGCTAGGGCATGGGTTGACCCCTTAGCTCCTTATTTCTCTCCACTGATTCAAGATTCTGACGTTGTTGATATCAAGCCTTCCCCTATGAGACTGGCCTAGACAACTGGCAAGGTGGATAAGAGTGGGATAGCTAAAAGATTGGTAATATTCCTTTTAGTTGATTCCCTCTTGAAAACTCTTGGTAGGTTCTAATCTTGGACCTGTTGGACTTTGATACTTATAAGATACATTATCCTTTCAAATTCAATCCCACGTGGATGGGGGATGTGTCTTTTGTTTCCCTGATGAGAAAGAGTCAGAAAGAGCTTTCAAACAAAGCTTTCGACGCAACCATGTAAAGTTGGGTGTATAAGATGAAATTTTAAAACTTAGGGTGAAGGAATGGGATAAGCTTAAAAAACAAGATCGGAAAGCAAATCTTATACATAATGAATCTGAATTTGATAGAATTTTTCAGGCTTATGTGAATACAATTTTTCTTGAAGAGGTTACCTCTGCAATTTGAAAGAGAAAAATATCCCAAAGCTTAAAATAGGAAGAAGAGGAATGGAGGATGAAAAGCATAGCTATTTGGATAAAGGCGGGGATGGAAATATATATATATATATATATATATATATATATATGAATAATATATATATATATTTAAAAAACTAAATAAATAAATAAAAAATCCACTAGTTTGCAAACTATAGGATAAATCACAACTCCATCAGGGAGATTAAGGACGAGAAGGGGATAATTAGAAGCTCCCAAAAAGATTTAGAGAAGGAAGCAAAGGAGCATTTCATGGATATTTTTACAAATCCTGGTATTAATAATATTTCTGCCTAATTGAAAGTACTTCAAAATTTTCTAAAGTTCTTTTCAAAGGATGATTCCGCTAGACTTGGCAAATATGTAACTTTGGAAGAAGTCAAGGGGTGTTAAAATAGTTTGCAAGATAAAAGTCACAGACCAAATGGGTGGACAGTAGAGATATACCTAGCTTTCTTTGATCTGATGGGGAATGAGATTTTACATGTGGTGGAGGAAGCTAGAAGGAAAGGATCTATTAAAGGTGTTATTAATGCCACATTTATTACTCTAATTCCAAAAGTTCAAAACCTGAGAATTTTAATGACTCTAGGAATTTCATTATGTAACTTAATATATAAGATTATTGCAGATATCTTATACATTCATCTTAGAGAAAAACTTGCTAAGATGATTTCTTTGAAACTATTAGGTTTCTTTCCAAATAGGAAAATCCACGATGTTAATGGAGTTTCTCAAGAAACCCTCCACTCTATTAAATTAAAGAAAAAGAAAAAACAAAACAAAACGATGCACACGTTTTGAAAATGGATCTGGTAAAAGCATATGATAAATTCAAATGGACTCTTTTAGATTGATTCTCTTCAAACTAGCCTTAATATGGAAGTGACCAACTAGATCATGGGGTGTGTAACCTCGACGAATTTTGCAGTGGTGATTAATGGCTCCCATTTCAACTTTTGTAGTAGCATTAGGGGGTTGAGACAAGGTTGTCCCCTTTCTCCTCTACTTTTTTTGTTAATAGTTGAAGGTTTAAGCACACTGACCCTTCAAGCCAAATGTGTTGGGAATTTAAAAGGGGTCAAAGTGACTAGATCAATGCAAATAACTTATCTTTTTTTTTATGATATCTTAATTTTCGGAAATGGATCTTCTATTGAATGGGAATGTTATGCCAAAATTATCTTTTTCTTTTGTCAAGCCTCCAATATCGAGGTTAGCCTACAAAAATCTATCTATTTTTCCAAAACAGGGCCCAAGATGACAATCTCAATCTCATAAAGTCCATACTAACTTTTGAAGTGGAGCTTCTTTCCAAATGTCTTAAATGCCTGGGATTTTTCTTGAAACCAAATTGTTACTTAGAGGAGGATTGGACTTGGCTCCTTAAAAAGGTTGATCATAGAATTATAACTAGTGTTTCATGTGGCTCTCTCTTGGGGGAAGGGTGATACTTGTAAATTGTTTCCTTGAAAGTAACCTTGTTTATTGGATGGCACTTTCAAAAATCCCTAAATTTATCATTAATAGATTAGGACATAAAATGTGTAGTATTTTGTGGACTAGAAAAAAAGGAGAAAGGAGTACATCTGGTTAGGTGGGAATCACTTTCTCTACCTAAATTATTTGGAGCTTGGGGATTTAAGAATACATTTACGTTTGGAACTTCCCTATCTATGAAGACTCTATGGAGAGTAATAAATGGCTCCAGTCATCAACAGGTGCTTAGCTCGAGTGGTAGGGAGTGGTTTTCCATCCCATCCACCCAGGTTCATGTCCCTAGAGACATGGCCCGTCATAGTAAGGCTGGAAGGATGCGCGTCCCATTGGAGTCTGGGATCCAGCTCCAGTTCTGGTGTTCTCCGGACGTCTCGGTCCTAGGTCAAACTATGAGTTTTTGATATATGTGGCTTGTGAGCTATTGCATATATCTGAGGAGGTTGCTAGTTCCCTATCAAAATTTTATGTTGAAAAATAAATGGCTCCAATATGTGGCAACAAATTATACAGGTTGTATTTAAAGAAGAAATTTGTCACAACATGGTTTAGATCATCCTCTTCTTTTTCTCCCAGAAAGGCTCTATCAACTGGAAAGACCTCATGGACTCCTTTTTGGGGCTATCCTCTTGGATTGCCTGGAAGATAGGAAATGGGAATAAACCTTAATGGTATAAACCTTGTATAAAACCGTCAATGGATGTATTGAGTAGGCCTAATGAGGGTTGTAGAGTATGTTCACTTTCATAGAATCTAGCAGTCAAACCATTGTGCAAAGGCAGGTCCCTTGTCCCATAAACAAGGGGGTCTCACACACCAATTCGTTGTCTAGCTTGGATGTGATCTTAAAAATAGATTATTATTGTCATTATTGATGACATAAAAGCTTTTGACCATTTCTTTTGTAATTACTATGTAAAATTGCTTAATGGGTATTCATTTAGGCTTGTTGGATTTGTTTTAAATTCTTAACAAGTTTGTTGTTTGAAATTTGCAACCAGGGGAAAGAGTTTGTACATGGCTCTCTATATGGTGCTTATGGTTCAAAAAATGATTTCCATGGCCAAAAACTCCTCAAGCTCGATGTTAATCTTCACAATTACTCCCAAAAGCTACAATTCAAATCTTTATTTTTAGTTTTGAGCTTACAACAATGTTATCTTCTTGAAACTTGGCATGTGCACTACAAGAGGATATTTTGTTTATTGTAGTACGCCCCACCCCCAAGCCCAAGACATAGCTCAATGATTGAGTTGTAGAGGAAATTTTCCTCCACATTATGCCTTGCCATTTGTCCTTGTGTGAGCGAGAAGAACCTAAAGGAAAACATATCACTCACTCAGATTTGTATTCATCACTTTTTTCATGGCTGCTTATTTGGCTTATAGTGGATGTTGAAAATGGTATAAGCTTCAATTAAAACCAATATCAAGGTCATCCTTATACATACACGTTGATAACCTCTCTTGGGGAGACCATCCCAATCTTAAGTGATGTATAAATACAACTCTCATTTGTAATTGATCATCTTGTGATCAATAATCATTAATAAAGGGTTTTGCTTAAGGGCACCTATCAAGTGTAGGTCCTTATGAATGGGTTTATTTCTCTCTTTAGAATACTTTGGTTCACTCTTTATTTAGGGTTTCACCCTTCATAGTTGATATATCCTCTCGTGTTTCTCTAGTGCTGGTTTGTTTTTCTCTTTATTGTGGAGTTTGGGTTTGTGTTGGTTTTGTTCATTTTTCACACTCTTTCTTGTGAATCTTGACAATATCATTATATAGGATAAAAAATACTCTAAAAATATTTAAAAACATTTCTTTGATATGTATATATTACTTGCAATCTAAGTCACTAAATTTCATTGATCAAATTTGAAATTTGACACATTTGAAGAGAAGCTATGTAAATTTGGTAAAATTTGGTCAATAAATTCACCAATCAAATTAGTCGTTGTTTAATAAACAAATTTAAGTTTGCTTGTTAATTGTTGTCGAAGGAGATGTTATGGAATGTGCCTTCTATTTGCACGAGAGTCCATCATGTGAATTCAATAGCAATATGTCCCCCTTTATTTTCCTATACAGTGTCGTGACTCTAGAGATGTCGTCATAACCCAAGGTCCCAGAAATCCTCCCACCATGTGGCGCCAACGCAGTTCTTCCCAATGGATTGCCTAAAGTGGGCATACTAGACTTGGACCATGCCTTCTCTCATTTATTAGCTAAAATTTAACTTAACCAATCTTTAACTTATGATCAATTGCAAAAATTCACCACATGCAAGAGACAACGTAAAATGGGCATTATCCATCCTAATACTCAAATCATAAGTTTAATAATAAACTTTGTTACAAAAACCAACCCAACTTTGTTGATCCCCAAATTTTAGCTCTTTGAGAAAACCCAAAATTTGGGTCTCGTGTTCCAACACAAAACATAATCTTAGTGGCCTACAACAAACCAACAAAAGCCCAGCATTTGGCCCACACACCTCTACCTCACAGATAGGGCACAACCTTCACCTCACGCTCTTTGTCATGTCAACTCTACGAGGAGTTCACCACGCGCTCAGCCTGAACGATCTGTGGTCTATGTGCTCTAAGCTATCCATTGATTTATTTCCTCCGCTCTGAATATATACATGTGATGCACGTGCCCATCAATTGTTGCATTGGTTGGGTGGAATGGACCAACACACGCCCGTTCATTTTGTGTCCATGTCAAATTATAACTAATCAAGATGACATATCTCTTGCACGCCACGCACATTTAACGAATGTCTTGTCAGCGCTTCATTCCAACTCAATCTAACCATCTTGCTCGCGTGTTGTACATTAGAAACCCCAAATTTGGTTGTGGCCACCGCAACATCACTCTTATTGACCTGTGCACATTGTTGTGCAGCTAACCAATGGATGTAGCATGAGATGATTCTTTCCCTGTTGATATGGGCACGGTAGTGTCGTGCAATTGTGCTCATCACATCGCAACTCAGCGTGGCACCCAAATCATGGATTGAGCACCTCGAACGTCCATGTTGACTAGTGGAGTATCGTGTGATATCACATATTCCTTAGGTGTGTATCGAGCATGGGCTCTAGGGACCTTACATATATTCTTCTAATGATGCAACAATTGAAATCATGCCCTACATCATGGTGTTGATGCCCAACCACCTAGAAAACAATTAATCTACCATCCAACTAAAATGTCAATTATTAATGCATTAAGATTGCCAACTGTTAATACATTTAATTTTAAGCATTGTTACTACTAAGCTTATTAGTGTTATCTATGAGAATTAACTACATATATATTATATTAAAATAAATTTATATATTACCTTGTAAATTGAAAATAAACTTTAAGATATATAATTCATTATTTATATT
>APFE031038669.1:0-10778 GCA_000404065.3 Pinus taeda
ACAACTACAATAGTAATGGGGTAAGCACTAGTATTATAGGGACCTAATAGGGTATAGCGGGGTATTAGCCCTGCATTAGTGGCGCCGCTTCACGCTCTTTCTCTATTGGAAATATGGCTGCAGATACAAAGAATTAATACTTGTGGCACGTGGGCTGCTACAATGCACAAATCCTCTCTGTGTGCTCTACCTCCTATCTCTCATGGCTATATTTTCTTAGCTATGGAACAAAATTCTCTTGAAAGAATGGAATGCCTCTTCCTCATAGTGGTTTGGTTATAACACAAGCCGATAACCTACTAGTGGTTAAGTTTGATTAGCCCCTTTTCCATGAATAATGTGTGTTGGCACGACATCCTCCCGAACTATAGGTGTGAAAACATGAAGGTCAACTTTTGAGTGGCATAAATTTTGCATATAGACTTTGATTGATGCGATTCTTGCGTCGTTGGAAAGCTTTATGTGTGTAGAATAGCATGAAAAGGTGTGATGCTAAAGTGAAAGATTTTTGCCCCCCAAAAAGCATCTTTGATGCCTCAAAATGCTCCTAAAAGGTTTCAGACCTTGTTTCGCCAAACTGGGTCTTGTCGGTAAAAAGGGTCCCATGAGCTGATTCCTCCACTTTTTCCACTCCAAATGCATCGAGATGGATCAAAAACAATATAATGATCCAATTCAGATCAATGTGACACAACATTATTGTGTAATTTTTAGATAATAATAAATAATAATAATAATAATATTACCTTGAATCGAGTGATTGTTGGGATAGATGGTAACAAGCATGTAATTGATGATATGCTCAAGGTGTTTGGTGGTAGCTAACAACATTGGTAGTGTTAAGTAGATACCACATTGTCATTATGAGGAAATGTGGGCTCTTCATTTCCAGAAAGTTGGGTATTCATGACACTAGCAGTCTCTAGATATAAATCAATTCATCATTATAGAAACATAATTCCATTAAAGTTCACATGAAATTATGGGTCTAACAAACCCAAAGACCATCATGATGGGTAACAAGCTCATTGTTCATCATCTTTTAAATAGGCCTCTTGTTATTAAATGAAACCTCTCTTCTACATTTCTGATCTAGGTCGATATTGGTGGCCACCCACCTATTCCACTTGGACCCCAACATTGTTTCTTTCAGTTTCCTTAATTATAGTACAATTTACTATTTTTGGTAGTTTTCAGGTCCTAAAATTCTAGTGTCATTTTGAGGCTCTAAAAGACCATTTTTTGGAGAATGAGCGGGCACATAGTTTCTTACAAGGTTTGTAGTCGAAAGTTGTTGTCCTCAGAATTGTTCCAAAACTGCTCAAAATGTATCCTATAGCTACCTTGCATATTTTGGATTATGATAATAACTACATTTATCTTATAACCTCTCCAAATTACTCCACTAATTTCTACAAAATAACAAAACATTTACATAAACATAAACTATATAAAATGCTACTTGTTGCTCACCATCTCCTTGTATATACTTCCTTCTTATGTCACTTGTTCATTGGCCTCTTGGGAGGGGGACCCCACTTTCACTCCTTGCATTTCATCTACTTGTATGGAAAATTGTTCACCAAATGGAGATGCATTTATGAGTTGGTTCCACCATGAATTCCATAATATTGAATTTAAGATTCAAATTATTCAATTTCACTGCCAAATTGTAACATGAAAATTGAAGTCGGTCTACATCTTCTCGAATTCATATTAGTTGATTAGACACCACTATGAAATGAGAATGAGCCTATTGGATAATTTGTTCCCTTATGTTAGATATTAGAGTCAAGATCTCCTCCTTAATTGAAACCATTCCTCAGAAAGAGCATCATTACCATTTGTGCTCGATGATGCCATTTTGTAGACTATTCGATCTTGAACTCCTATCACTTTAATTCTCAAATACTGTATAAGGCCCTTAATCTACTTGTCTTGGTCCTTGCCGTCTGTTGTATACATCCTTTCACATTTAATGTGAACATATCGTCTTTGATCAGACTTGGCTCGAAGCTCCATTCCCACTGTCATCACTCCATCCTTGAACTTGCTTGATATTAATTACTTCAGCTGGAGAAGGGTATTAAAGCGAAGATAAAATGTTGTCACAATTTGGCTCCACTTGTGACATGTCATGGCATCGATTCGATGTCGTTTCTAGCTAGTGATCTTCCTATGACATTCATTCCACTTATAATGGCACCCAAGGCAATCATCCCATGCATTACATTTAATAAGAACTATTAGTGGTTTGTCAAGCACTAATTCTAGATATTTTGAAACCTTAAGAGGCCTTAATTAGTGATTTATTGTTCTCATGGAATATGATATAAGATTGGCTCCCCTTAATCCATACTCATCATCCCTTCTGCTAAATTGGCATCTTTATTTTCTTTTTCATTAGTAGTGTGATTTTTTCCCTCTTAACATGATACATGTTGATAATATCAAAGAATTTCAAGAGCATCCCTATACGGTGGAATATATGTGGCAGATCTATTTCCTTTTGATCTTTAATTTTGTTACATTTTTGAATGACAATCATTGAGTCTCCAATCAGACTTATGTGATAGAATCCCTTTGAGGAGGTTATCTTCAATCTTTGCCAAAGAGATAAGGCATTGGCTTGGCTGTTCGATGCGACTCCTAACCCCCATGTGAATTTCATCTATATTTCTCCATTGGGGCGATACAAAACCCTTCATGCTCCTGCCTCCCCCATATTGTCCCATATATATTAGCGATGATCCATACTATATATATTAGCACCTATTATTGCCCTAACTGTAATAATTATATATATATATATATAGCACAAACAACGTATTACGAGTTGCAACAATATCAATATATATAATATGATATTATTGAATATTGTGGCACTCATAAACGTTGTGTGTTAATACTTGTTGTGTATATATACTATATATTTTTGCTAAAACCTCAAAGTGATTAATTCGAAATCTCTCTTAAAGCTAATTCATCCATGAATAAGTTATCCAATTGTAATTAGTTTGACACCAAATAGTATATTCGATATATTACATATTATCTATATAAATAATAATAATTTATTCATATTAATCTCATAATATATCAATTCTGATTCATACTATATATATTAGTTTATATATATATAATGTATGTATATGGTATATATATATGTATAGGCTATATATATAGAAGAGAGTAATTTAAAATGTTTTTTTTTTTGTTTTTTTTTTTGTTTTGGTATTTTTTTTTTGTTTTGTTTTTTTTGTTTGTTTGTCTGTTTTGTTTTTTTGTATTTGTATTATGTTTTGTTCTGGATTATTGTTTTTTTTTGTTTTGTTTTGTTTTTTTGTTTTTTGTTTTTTTTTTTTTTTTTTTTTTTTTTTTTTTTTTTTTTTTTTTTTTTTTTTTTTTTTTTTTTTTTTTTTTTTTTTGCAATAAGAGTTAAAGTATTTTTAACAATAAAATGATACAAAAATAAAATTTGAATGTATCACAAAAATAAAATAAAAATTATTTGTGTAATATTATACGTTGGCAAAAATGTAAATATTTATAGTCAAAGTATAACTAATGCAAAGTCGATGACTAAAGTAATTGCTATAGTCTTGGCCTTTAAGCATGGACAATTGATCTTTTTACATTATTTTTCATTTTCACATAAACATTGACACTTTTTTTTTTTTTTTTTATTAAGTTACAAACTATGTTACATTATTTTCCATCATGTAATATGAGATTATTATGCCTTTTTTAGATAATATTAATTAAAATGTCTCTAACTGGGAAATTGGAGGGATAGGTCGCAATAATAGAATGGTCATTGAAAGCATGCTTAGGGTGGAGGGTGAGAACTAGTTACAATTGTAATATTAATAATGCACCACCATGTAATAATAAGAAAATGTGGGTTCTTTGTTCCATAATATTGGGTATTTGTGACTCTATTACTCTTTAGATATAGATCAAGTCACCATTTTGACAGACTCATGATGTATTCTTTCATCATGTGGCACAAGATTATTGTGTAAATTTTAAATAATAATAATAATAACAATAATAATAATAATAGTACCTTGGATCGAGTGATTGTTGGGATAGATGACAACAATGATGTCATCGATGGTATGCTCAAGGTGGTTGGTGGCAGTTAACAACATTGGTAGTATTTGGTAGATACCACATTTTCATTATGAGGAAATATGGGCTCTTCATTCCAGGAGGTTGGGTATTTGTGACACTAGCGCTCTCTAGATATAAATCAATTCATCATTATAAAAGTACGATTCCCTTAAAGATCACACAAAATCACGGATCTAACAAACCTAAAGACCATCATGGTGGGTAACAAGCTCATTGTTCATCATCTTTTAAATATGTCTTTTTCTATTGAATGCAACCTCTCTTCTACATTTTTGGTCTAGGTGGATATTTGTGGCCACCCACCTATTCCACTTGGACCCCAACATTGTTTCTTTCAGTTTCCTTAATTATAGTGCAATTTATTATTTTTGACAGTTTTTTAGGTCCTAAACTTTCAGAGCAATTTTGAGGCCTTAAACGATGTTTTTTTGGAAAACGAAAAGACCCATAGCTTCTTTTAAGGTTTACAATCAAAATTTGTTGTCCTCATAACTGTTATAAAATTGCTCAAAATGTATCCTATAGCTACCTTGCATATTTTGGATTATGATACTAACTACATTTATCTTATAACTTCTCCAAAAGACTCCGCTGATTTCTACAAAATAGCAAAACGATTACATAAATAACAACTATATAAAATGCTACCCATTGTCTACCATTGCCTCGTGGGCAATTCCTTCTTGTGATGCTTGTTCATTGGCCTCCTGGAAGGGGGGCCCCACTTTCACTCCTTGCATTTCATCCACATGCATGGCATATTGTTGAACGGATGGAGATGCATCAATGAACAATTTCCATTGTGAATTCCATATTGTCAACTTTAAGTTTTAAATTATTCAATTTGGTTGTTAAATTGTAACAGGAAAACTGAAGTCGGTCTACATCATCTCGAATTATTTTGAGATTATTAGACACCACTCTGAAATGAGAACGAGTCTCTTGAATAATTTGTTTCCCTATATTATCTATCAAAGTCAAGGTCTCCTTCTTAATTGAAGCCATTTGTTCCTAAAAAAGAACATCATTACCATTTGTGTTGGATGATGCCATTTTGTAAACTATCTGACCCTAAACTCCTATCACTTGCATTCTCAAATTCTGGATAAGGCTCTTAATGTACTTGTTTTGGTCCTTTCCACCTACTATATACATCCTTTCACATTGAATGCAAACATCTCGTCTTTGATTAGACTCGGCCTTAAGCTCTATTCCTATTGTTGGTACTCCACCCTTGAACTTGATTGAGACTAATTGCTTCAACTCAAGAAGAGTATTGGCTTATCTTCCTTTGAAGCGAAGGTTAAATGTTATCACAATCTGGCTCCAATTGTCATATGTCATGGCATCGATCCCCTATCATTTCTAGATAGTGATCTTCCTATGACATTCATTCCACTCGTATCGCCACCCAAGGCAATCCTTCCATGCATTACATTTAATAAGAACCATTAGTGGCCCATCAGGTGCTAATTCCAAATATTTCAAAATCTTAAGAGGCCTCAATTGGTGATTTATTATTCTCATGGAATGTGATATAATTGGCTCCCCTTGATCCATACTTATCATCCCTTCTGCTAAACTAGCATCTCTATTTTCTTGTTCATTAGTAGTTTGATTGTTTTCCCTCTTAACATGATATTTGTAGATAATATTAATTTTTTTCAAGAGCATCCCTATACGATGGAATATAGGAGGTAGATCTATTTCCTTTTGATCTTTAAATTTGTGACATTTTAAAATCACAATCATTGAGTCTCCAATCAGACTTATGTGACAAAATCCCCTAGAGGAGCCTATCTTCAATCCTTGCTAAAGGGCTAAGCCCTTTTCTTGGTTGCTCGATGTGATTCCTAACCCCCATGAGAATTTCAACTCTATTTCTCCATTGGGGTGATACAAAACCCCTCTTGCTCCTGCCTCCCCCATATTATCCCATATATATTAGCAAGGATCCATACTATATATATTAACAATTAATACTCAATAGTGTTGTGTATATATTATATATATATATTATTATAATTTATATATTCCTAAAATCAAAAGGTGGTTTAAATATTCTTAAAAGCTAATTCATATGAATAGTTATCCATCGTAAATTAGTTATTAACACCATAGTAATATCTAGATCTCTTCGATATATATGAGAGGAAGGCCGAAGGGAACAAGTAGGATGGGGAGATGGCTCTGATGTGGCCGCAGGACGGAAAGAGGCGCGCACACTGTCATCCTAGCAAAGGTTTGGGGTAACAATGTTTTAGTGCAACTAACCGTGACATCTGCAACAAACAGTTTTCCACCCTCTTGACAACAGTCGCCATCCAGTCCCTGCATTCGCGGTCAACTATCTCTCTGACGATCTCGGTGGATGTTCTCGGCATCATGGATAGTATGGATTTCGAGGAGGTAGACTACTCCCAAGATCTGTATCATGGGCAATCTATCTTCCGTAGCCCTAACCCTAACCCTTCCAGCTCTGTATCACTTCCGCTCTCGGTTTCGGTTTACCCTAACTCTCCTCCAGTTGTCTCTCTGCCTAGCTATACATCATCCACCTTACAATTTGGCTCGCTCTCTATCGATTCACCGGGCCTTGACTGCCCTCTGCTCTCACCCGGGACCCTAAATTTGCTCACTACAGTCTCTCCTCCGTCGCCATCAATCGATCCGAAACCTTCGAGCATACACCCGCCCCCATCTTGTCCAAATCCCTGAATTCCTCCAAACCCTAGCACCCTCCCCTCAGGCAACTTCGTAACCCTTGTGACTAGGGTCAAAGTAGCGACTCAGCAGAATCAAGAAGGCACAAATCCGCTGCAAGGAAATCCATCAGCTTCGCAGACAGGGAAGAGGAAGGTAAAGTGTGTGAAATCCACCTCAAAGGATCTTACAATCATATTTGGAGAGGACATCCCGATGGGAGAGGTTGCGGACAAGGCCAATACAATATTGGTTGGGCATGTCAGAGGAAGGGCATACACAGTGGAAATATTAACAAACTGGGTCAAGGAAATTTGGGGCAGCACACTCAAAGAGTTACCGAAGATTTAGAATCTAGCAAGGGGATGGTTTGTGCTGCATTTCTCCAAGGCGGACTACACAGAGCTAGTTCTTGCGAAATACTGGCACATTGAGATGGCGCCGGTCCTCCTCAAGCGTTGGAGTCCATTATTCAACCCAGAAATGGAGTAATAGGCGCCATATCCATCTGGGTTCGAATACCAGGGCTACCTCTATAATATTGGTCTAAAGCAGTGCTTGTAAGGATTGGGAATGCCCTTGGCACATACCTGGATTACAACAAGACCTATGTGCAGACCAAGAATAGATCGTTGGCTCACATCTTGGTATATTTGAATACGTGGGAGGGCCTAAAAGAGAAAATTACACTAAAATGGCAGCATTACACTAGATTCCAAATCCTAGACTATGAGGGGGTTCCTTTTCGCTGCAGGAGATGCCACAGGGTAGGGCATATCTACAAGGAATTTCCTCTGCTCATGAAATCAACTGACCCTCAAAGCTCACCTACTACTCAAAATAGCAAAGAAACAGTCAATCAGGCTAGCACTTCAGTATCGGCTCACAGAGCACATGATCGAGGTGAATCCTCCAGAGTAGCGGATGAGCAACATAGAACGCCATCGCCTCCATTGACCCGTGCTAGAGCTACTACTGCGAAGGCCGCAAGAAAAGCGGGGAACATAACGATAGTGTTGACGACCTTTCCAAGGAGGCCACGCTACTGCCCAGAGGACAGTGGATAATTCATGAGCAGAGGGGTACTACATAGTACCAGTATTATCACAGACCATACATAGATCAGATATATCATGAGGTTGATGGAACCTAAATTTTTTGATGTTTTTCCGGTTACATATGATGATGTATATATCATAGTTTTATTTATGCAAATCACCCTACGAGGTGTATATATTTCAGAACATAGTTTATGAACCTATATAAATAGACCCAATCTGGTTATCACCCTACGTGGTGAATTTTGTTATGTTACAACCATTCATAGGAATGGGTTTTGTTGGTATTTTTGACATATTTCAAAAAGGCAAGTGATGCATATTCTGTCAAGCATATACTATATGTAATTTTTCAAAATTAATGAAAGATTACGATTTTTC
This sequence comes from Pinus taeda, assembly GCA_000404065.3. Taxonomy (NCBI): domain Eukaryota; kingdom Viridiplantae; phylum Streptophyta; class Pinopsida; order Pinales; family Pinaceae; genus Pinus; species Pinus taeda. Next base: position 8,280 of record APFE031038669.1, read on the forward strand.
CTTAGGAAAAAAAATATCTAGATCTCTTCATATTTAATGGTGTTCCATACTATATATATTAGCTATTAATATTGAGCAAGTAGTAATAGACTATATATTATAATATATATATATATATATAATTATATATATAATATATTCTTAAAAGCAAAGGGAAATTAAGTCTTCTTTAAAAGCCTATTCATAAATGAATAGTTATCATTATAGATTGTTAATGACACGCAAGTACTAGTTTGCAATTATATAGGTTTTTATATATAAATTAATATTGTTCAACTATCAATAGGTTTTATATATATTCCTAAAAAAGAGATTGAAACCTTTTTAATAACTTAAATTCATTTGAATGGTTTATCAATTGTAAATTAGTTATTGACCACGCGATAGTGATATCTAAGATCTATTCATATTATCTTCAATATTCAATTACGTTCATTATATATATATATGTATATATATATATATAGGTAGAGAAAGCATTTTAAAATGTTTTTACTTTTCCTTTGTTTTTCTATGCTTATGTTATTTTGCAATAAGAGTTCAAGTATTTTTAAGAATCAAACGATACAAAAATAAAATTTGAATGTATCACAAAAATAAAAAGAATAAATTAGCTGTCTAATATTATACATTGGTAAAAATGTAAATATTTATATTAAAGTATAACTAATGCAAAGTAGATGACTAAAGTAATTGCTATAGTCTTGGCCTTTAGGCATGGACTATTGATCATTTTGCATTATTTTTCATTTTCACAAAAACATTGGCACTAAATTTTTTATTATAAAAGTTAAAAACTATGTTACATATTTTTCCATCATGTAATATGAGATCATTATGCCCTTTTTAGATAAAATTAATTAAAATGTCTCTAACCGAGAAATTGATGGGATAGATCGCGACAATAGAGTCGTCATTGAAAGCATGCTAGGGTGGTGGGTGAGAACTAGCTACAATGGTAATATTAAGCATGCACCACAATGTAATAATAAGGAAATGTGGGTTCTTTGGTCCATAATATTGGGTATTTGTGACTCTAGTACTTTTTAGATATAGATTAAGTCACCATTTTGTCACACTCGTGATGTATTCTTTCATCACGTGACACAAGATTATTGTGTAATTTTTAAATAATAATAATAATACCTTGGATCGAGTGATTGTCGGGATAGATGGAAACAAGGATGTCATTGATGGTATGCTCAAGGTGGCTGGTGGCAGCTAACAACATAGGTAGTATTAAGTAAATACCACATTTTCATTATGAGGAAATGTGGGCTCTTCATTCCAGAAGGTTGGGCATTCATGACGCCAACCCTCTCTCTATATAAATCGATTCATCATTATAAAAACATGATAACCTTCAAGATCATACAAAATCATGGCTCTAACAAACCCAAAGACCATCATGGTGGGTAACAAGCTCATTGTTCATCATCTTTTAAATATGCCCCTTTTTATTAAATGAAACCTATCTTCTACATTTTTGATCCAAGTGGATATTCGTGGTCACCCACCTATTCCACATGGACCCCAACACTGTTTCTTTCAGTTTCCTTAATTACAGTGCAATTTACTATTTTTGGCAGTTTTTTAGGTCCTAAATTTCTGGAGTTGTTTTGAGGCCCTAAACGATGGTTTTTTGGAAAACGAGCAGACCCATACCTTCTTCCAAGGTATGCAATCAATTATTTTCCTTATAAATGTTCCAAAATTGCTCAAAATGTATCCTATAGCTACCTTGCATAGTTTAGATTATGATACTAACTACATTTATCTTATAACTTCTCCAAAAGACTCCACCGATTTCTACAAAATAGCAAAACAATTACATAAATAGTAACTATATAAAATGTTACTTGTTGTCCACCATTGCCTCACGGATAATTCCTTCTTGTGTCACTTGTTCATTGGCCTCCTGGAAGGGGGACCCCACTTTCACTCCTTGTAGTTCATCCGCTTGCATCGTAGATTGTTGACCAGATGGAGATACATCAGCGAGTTGCACAATAGGTTATATATATATATCTATACTATATCATATATATATAATATATATATATATATTATAAATATATATATATAGATATATATAATAATATATAGTTGCACAAGGGCATCCCTATACGATGGAATATAGGAGGTAGATATACTTCCTTTTGATCTTTAATTTTGTGACATTTTTAAATCACAACCATTGAGTCTCCAATCATACTTATGTGACAAAATCCCCTGGAGGAGGCTATATTCAATCCTTGCCAAAGGGCTAAGGCCCTGGCTTGGTTGTTTGATGTGATTCCTAACCCCCATGCGAATTTTTCATATTTGTTTCTCCATCGGAGGTGATACAAAACCCCTCGTGCTCCTGCATCCCCATATTATCCCATATATATTAGCGAGGATCCATACAATATATATTAACTATTAATATTAATTAACTAGTATATATATATATATACTAGTTGCAAAAAAACATATACCTAAAATGAAAAAGAGATT
>APFE031038670.1:0-10143 GCA_000404065.3 Pinus taeda
AAATTTGTTAATTAAAAGAGGATTTGCTTTGTTAAATTTGTTAATTAAAAGTGAAATGTAGAAAAAAGTAAACAAATAAATAAAGAGAGAATAATTTCTAGGTTTGATAAAATCTCTCTTACATGGAGAAATAGAGAAACTTACTCCCCTAAAGGAGGGTATATGAAGAAAAAGCCAATAAAAAGAAAAATGAAGAGATGAAGGAAGGAGGATTGAAGATTACCCTTCAAGGACAACTTTCTTCACTCCAAGCATGTGCCATAACTAAAGAAACCTTGGTGATGCCAAGGACATTGTGAAAATATATGTTATTTTCTCTTCAGTAGGTACATATTATAGGCTAAGAATGCCATCTTGAATAATTTGGAGAATGAGGTGCATGTGGATCTCAATGTGTTTAGTTCGTTGATGCTCCATAGGATTTATATAAGTGTGTATAACACTTTGATTATCAAACCCCATAAGAGTAGGTTAATCGTGTTGAATGTCAAACTCAATCAATAATTGTTGCAATGAAATAACTTCTTCACTTGCAAGAATTGCAAAGCTTCTGCCATAGATAATGCAACCACTAACTGTTTCTTGCAAGGCCAAGCAATAGGAACAAAACCAAGAAAAAAGGAAAATCCAAAGGTCGACTTTCAATCATCAACTGATCCAACCCAGACAGAATCTGTGAAACCCTCAAGCTTAGGAGAACCAACAATATTGAATGCCAAAATTGGAAGTGCCTTGTATATCTTAGAATATTCTTCTCTACTTTCCAATAACTCTAATGAGGATCTTGAGAGAATCTAGAAACCAACCTGATTGCATAGAGTCCATAAGCAACATCAAGTCGGGTATGTGTCAAATAAAGTAGGATGTCATGTAAGAGTAGAGACATACCCATGGATCAGACTGCAAAGCCTAACAATACTTCTACACATAAATCACACCAAATGAAGAACAAAGAGAAATTACTTCATTGCTTGAGAAAATATGTTGTACATGAACCTAATTTATATGAGCAATTGAAGCTTCTAGTGATAGCTACAATATAAGACTAGCAACACCATTGATAAGGATGCTACATAAGCTTTCAAGTTCCAAGGCTAAATCCGCAGGCATTAATAAACTTCCAAACCATGATTATTACCTCTTTAGTGATCCCAAGGTGGATCCCGAAGTGGTAGTTAGTCCACATGACTAATTCTCAGTGAGGTATGTGTGAAAATCCAACACCCCCCTCAACTGCAAATCAGGTATCAAACCTGACCAAAACTTTGATATCATGTTTTGAGATAACGAGAAATGTAAACAACTATTATAGAATAGTATCATTTTAAGATAATTTAAAATTTAACATTTTAAATAATAAAAATATCAAAAAAATTAATAAATAGAAAAATGACCCAATTCATATATTATTTATTGATTTTATTTTATGTTAAAATAACTGTAATAATTTAAATGTAATATTTAAGTTAGATTTTACATTGTATTAGTTACACTTAATATTAATATATATATATATATATATATATAATATATATATATAATCTTAGTATGAAATTGAATGGATAGGATACATATATACTTATATGGATTATTTTGTATCATTTTTAACATGAATTTTATTTATTAGTCCTTGCTTTTCGGGCTGAGGACTATAGTAATCGATTTTCAGCTATGTATTAGTTTTCACGCATATCAAAACTATTTTAAGCCAAAGTTTATAAATTATATAATTCTTCAAAATTATCATGATGATTTTAACCAAATTTTTACCAAACTCTGTGGTTTAAGGTCTTATTTGGCCTCTTCCCGAGTCACCACCCAAATGATCTTATACTATGTCAGTTTAAAACTAATGTATACCTGTACATTATCAAATTTTATCAACTAGTTTTTTTCCAGTGATTCACTGACAATAAATGTTTAGTCATACATGTTTAACTCCATGGATTTTTCCTACTTTACATCTTTATAACATCTAGTGACATTTGGGCTTACACATGCGCTTCATCATCGCTGGTCACTCCACATCTTGACACTGCTTTGTCATTTCACAGTTGGTCACTCCACAGCACAACTTGACATTAATTTGTTATAGGTAGTTTGTCTATGTTCTATGTTCTCTTCTTTGTGCTTAACTCTCTCTTTTTTGTTGGTTTTCCTTTGGTCGCATGTTCGCAAGGGAATGGAGAGTTTTTCTAGTCTTTCGTTTGTCTCGTGTTTGAATGGGAGTGGAGAGCTTCCTCCAAAGATCAAGAGAGAGATATACAGAAAATTCCATAAAGTGCTCCATGTTATTATGCAAAATCTGGGGAGCCTCTTTCAATCAACCCTATTTACACAACATTTTTAACATCTTATGGGGTACTGATATTACAAAAATTTCTAATCTATTGCTTTGACTTTGGTTGCATGTTCCTAGGGGAGTGGAGAGCTGCCTGCAAATGTAATTCATACATATACAAACACGACAAAAGTCTTCTACTACCTACACTTAATTGATACATATAATAAGAGGGGCTTGTTTCAGAAAAAACACTGACAAAACTACTGGTAAGTTATTTCAATGCTTTTAAATTCCCATGAAGCTATTCTTTGTTTTTAAATCGCCATGCAATTTCAATTATATGATTTATAAAAGACCTGTAAACTAAGTAAATTTAAGTAACTATTGCTTGCTAGAATACAAAAGAGTATATTAATTTGCATGTAAACCACCTCTTCTTATTCAGAGAGGAGATGTCTACCACTCTAGAAGCAAAGGAATTAAAACATCCATCCCTGTTTTACGCATAACCACCTACTTATTGCACAACATATGTGGCAGGTCAAAGAAGAAATCAAGTAGAGATCAATTTCCATATTCGTGGGTAACACCATTGGAGAGGGAGACACTTTCTGCCATGCGGTGAATGGCTAGCCTGTCAAAGAAATAATGAATTGTGACACAAGATAGAAATTGATTTTTTTGGCAGTTAATGGTTTCCAGCTACAAGTACATCATTGCTACTTTCATATCTACTCCATTCACCATGAAATTTATGCAATATAATGAAATTTTAGCTATTTTCATTTCACAGATGTACATATATGAAGGATTTTTTATATATTGATAGTGCACCTTATGCATTCTTTTATTTTTTTTCGGTATTATTATACTAAATGAGGTCATCTGACATTTAGGGAAAGGTAAATGATTCAGCAGTGGAAGCTTTGGCTTCCAAATAGGCAAATTTTGGACAAAGTAAATGATTGAGCACTGGAAGATTTGGCTTCCAAATGGGCAAATTCTGGACTCTAATTTATTGAATGGTTTATTTGATTTGAATATTAATCATTTTCCTTCTACATTCCTATTTTCATAGTAAGACTTGCCAACCCCTGAAGTTGCGAAACCCAGTTTCAAGTTGACCCCATCTCAACTGAAGATAACCAGAGATCCCTTTGTTCCTTGGGAGTAAGATAACAATTTCTTTCTTACATCTTATATGACGAGCGACTTACTAAAAGGTTGTGGAATACCATGAAAATGGTCTTGGGAGCTTAAGGAAATCTGGGAGAGTATATTACTGCCAACCTTCCAAAAAGGCAGACAAGTCGAGTACAAAGAATAAAGAGAATAACTAGAAAGGATTTTAGGTTAAATGCTCAGTTAAATGATTATGAAATTCAAGATGTTATGCTAGATCTAGGTTCTTATGTTAACATTTGACCTAAAAAGACTTTGGAAGCACTGGGGAACCCCAAACTAGTCTACTCTCCTATTCATTTGAGGATGGCTAATCAATAATGCATCTTTCCAGTAGGAAGGTTAGAGAATGTGGAGGTGAATGAAGTATTTCTCCATCCAAATTGACTTCTACCCCCTCTAGTCACCTAATAGGATAGATCCACTATTTCTTTTGTAGGCACAATTGAATGGGTGGGTAGACTAACTTCTATTCTCACATTAGCTCCTAATACTCATTAGGAAAAATGTTCACATCATATTCACTCACAGAGGTACCAAAATCCTACACTAACAGAGATCATAGCCTTGCATACGACCTCTCATCATCTAGGATCTGAAGGAAAATATGTAGCCAAGTCTTGACCTCATCACCTATGGTACGCACAGTCTGAATAGTTTCTAAGTTCCATGGTATGTGTACTGAACACTGTGGCGATGAAGGGATATGTGCTTCCATGTCTTAGTTCTTGGAAGCTTCTTGTATCATCTCAATAACATCCTTCAAATACTCCTTTTTCCTATCTGCATAAAACTATGGAGCATCGAGGGAGAAGTGTTTTATCAACCCTGGAAATGAAACATATTAATCTATGCTAGTCTTGGCTCCCCTCAGGCAATAATTTTAATTCATGTGTTCATGCTTCTTGATGTTGTGAGACCAAGAGTTTGTGGCTCTGAGATTACCAGATTCTCTTGGTGCTGCCTCATCTCCCTAGTTTCCAATTTCTTAATCAATGAAAAAAATGTTAGTTTTATAGCTTGTCTTATGGCAATTCCTATACCTTGGCTGATGTGGATGCTAATGGTTTCACATGATGTGTCCAACTTCATTACAGTCGAAGCGTCACATAGGAGGCTCATTCCCATCAGGCTTACCTTGCAATTATCCTTCCTTGGTTTGGTTCATGATTACCAACTAAAAAGGAGTCCGTCGCAAACAAATTCTTTTCAAATATTTTCATTAAATCTTACAAGGCTTTGCACAACTAAAAAGGAGTCTACCGCAAACAAATTCTTTTCAAATATTTTCATTAATTCTTGCAAGGCTTTGTAATCCTTTTGAAAAGAGAAGTTTACTTTGTATAAGTCATTGCATAATACAATCATAGAACTATTGTACTTTTTACTATTTACCCACGCACCCAATCCCTTGAAATGGTACAGATCATGACCTCACTTGTGACATAGTTCATAGACCATTACTTTAGTTTTCCCAAGAAAAGGGTCTTATGCAATAACACTGTACCATTGAACCATCAGGAAATCATTGTGCATATGACCCTCTATTTTATAGATAGTGCACCATACATTTCTCCTCTGATATTCCTCCCTTTCACTAGTTCTTCATTCTATTCTCACAAGGTAGTAAGTGGGTATCGGAACCGCAACATACTAGGTTTCAAGCCTAGAACTATGGCACCTTCTAATCCTTCGATTGATTCAAGATGCATCAAAAAATCCAATGCCACCTGCTTTTGTTCTTCATGCCACTTATTTTCTCTCTCCCTTAGCTTCTGCCCTTACTTCTTTAGATCATCTTTTCTTTTTGAAATTAGCCTGTTAGTTGCAATGTTCTTAAGGGCATTTTCTTTAGACTTGGTCTTCAATGTTGCTAGCTCCTCACGGAGTTTCTTTATTTTCTTTTGTGACTGAGCTTTTGACTCTGTGGGAGCCTTCATCCAATGAGATGGCTACTAAGGCTAGTAGCTCTGCAGGATGATCTACTGGTGCTACTTTCACTGCTTTTGCTACTTAAACTTACAAGAGCATAACCAACTTCTGAACCATTTGAAGGATATAATTGAATGAATGAGTAAGCGAATTCGTCTCATTTTTAAGGCACTTACTCTCATAAAATCTTAATAAAAGCACTTGACCTATCTCTTTATTTCTCCAAATTCATCTATTTAAGACTGACTTTCATCAATGAATAAGCAATTTATTCAAGAAATAAAACATACTATTATTACATATATAAATACGCTTGACTCGAAAGTGAATCGATGAGGAAAACCACCTCTATTCAATCTCCTATATGAGCTGAATTTATATGGTGGATACCTTCTTCTAAAGAATAATGCTCTTCAACAATCGAGCCATAGTGGGTAGGTTTGACTGACTTTTGGTGAACTCCTCAGGTGTAACTGGATAACTAGGCATGCTTCATACAAGTTCTCAATGTATTGTATATATTAGTTAATTGTATGATAGACACTGTGCAATTAACTAGAATTTTTATTGCTAACTTGTCAGCATAGTGCACCGCACCTGTTCTTCAACCTTAAATGTCTAATCAATTTTTAGGAAGTATTACAGAATCCTGAAACTCATGTAGTTGTTTAGTATTCAAACCCAATCTAATTAGCTGTAATATTTTAAGATATTATTGATGTCTAGAGCTTGTACTACATGATTGAAACTGGTTTTTTAGGCCGATACAGACGCCAAGACTTAGACACTATAAAAGACTGCGAACAGGTAAGTAAAACATATCTTCTATCATACATCTACAGATAATCCACTTCATTCATAAAAATGAAATATATAAAGGGGAAAACACACCATCATAACCATAGACAACAAAATTTGAATGGAGACTCGAAACTAGCGTTATAGACATTTTTGGGCACTTCAACCCCAATCACAAATGTCCATAAACAGAGGGCTCTTAAGTCCCTAAAAGGGTTGCTTCACTACCTAAATGAACAAGGTCAACTAATTACATCATCTCCCAGAAGTTCTCCACTTAAAACTGCTCATAAATGGTCAAAACTGGACCATACTGAAAGCTCCATGTAGAGGGTGTGATGCATATCACCTTCGCAATGTACAGGGTGCGATGCATACTGTTTTACTCCTTTGTAGGGTGCGATGGTCGGGAATCGACAAATGGTAGGGACCAAAATGCGAGGTGGCAGATCATGGAATCTTCTAAAAGCTTCCCCTCTGACACTTGCCACTCCATTTCCGACCAGGGATGAGTAAGAGATCTTCATTCTCCAAGTGGAAGTAGGAACTATCAGAGAGAAAACACTAATCAAGATCCCAAAAGATGACTCACCTCTCTATAATCATCTATATATGGATCCCTCATCGCAGAGATCTAGAGGCTAGAGTTTTGTAACTTATAGAGAAGTGTTGTTGGTATTCTAGTGTACATTCATAGTGTTGGGTGATTTTGCTTTGCTTGAGGTGAAGAAGGGCTTCTTGGCTAGAGGATGATGCTGGGTCAGAGCTGCTCATGGTTGTAATCCTCTTGCTACTTTTTATCTGAATAAAGCTATTCTTGTTTCCTTCCATATTCTTGTGTACATGTTAATATATGCTTGTATATGGTTAATGCACATCTGATCCTGCATTATTTGTGAAGTTAGATCTTAGTTTCTTACATAGTAGTATGTTGTTGTGATTCTACAGGTCCTTTTGAAGCTGAGCAGACAAAGAGCGAGCGGCAAAAATCTATCAAGAAGGAGAGGGAATCGAGCGCAAGACTCAGGTTGGCCCTCTTGATTCTCCTCTCAGCTATTTTCATAAAAGGAATCAATAGTAGACTTTGATTGTTTTTTTCTAAGATAGCCACCCATCTTAGTGGGAATAGTAGCATCTGTTTGGACACTATTCCCGTATAACAAAATGGCGACTCCACTGGGGAGCGACTAGATTACTTGTTAGCCTGTATATCCTTGTTTCTTTTATAAACATACAGACGGAGCCTGAAGTCAAGCCAGCTAGCCTTCGAACTACATTTGTCTCTGGGTTTTTGTTTATAAATTAAACAATAGATCTGCAAGCAATCTAATTGCCCTGAGTGGTGGCTTTAGTAACCTCTTAAATCACCCCTGTGATTTACATACATTGATCTATACTTATTCAGCTTAAACACTTGAACTAAACTACAAACTGTGAGTGAAGTCTCGTTCAAAGTCTCACATTGTAACCATCGCACCCTGCCTTCAAGGCATCCTGTATGCATCGCACTTCCTGATCCAGGTGGATGTTGGTGGCCACCCACCTATCCCATTTGGACCCCCAAAATTGTCTCTTTCAGCATTTTCAGTTTCCTTAATTGTAGCACAACTTACTATTTTTAGCAGTTTTTCGGGTCCTGAACTTCCGGAGCCGTTTTGAGGCCCTAAACGACGTTTTTGGGGAATCCAGGGGCAACATGGGTCCATGCAATGGACCGATGTTACCCGTTCCAACAATGATAGTGCTCGAATAGATCTTTCTAATGAGCTATTGTACGCGTCAAACGGAGATCGTATGCCAAAGTTACGACCCCGGGAATTGATGTACCAATTTACCCAAAACGGGGCCCACAATTTGGCGGTTCATCTTCTAAGGGTCGGTTTTGGAATGTGAAGGGTTTTCCATTGTTTCTCAATAATAAATAGGCCTTCGAGCCTCATTGTAACAAAAGTTCGGAACAGTTCAGAGACATGTAGCCGCACATCTCTTCTCAGAGATAAGCTACCATCGTCCTAGCTGGTTTATTTCCAATTCTGGTTGTAAGCATTTCGGTATTTTCCATTAATGAAATGAAATGTTATTTCCGCTGCATCTCTTTATTTATGGTTATCGCATCTCTGTATTTATGGTTATCTCTGTAATCTATTGCGTTCCTGTTTAAATCCGGATCAACGAGAGACTCAACAAGTTGGACAGAATCTGATTGAATGATGATAATAACAATGTTTTTAGATATAAAAAAAGGAGAATATTTCTTCAGCTTAGGGGTTTGAGAGGAAGGGGTTTGAGTTCAATGGAGTTTAATTTAGCCAGTCACTCTGTCGATGAGTTCATGTGGGGATGATTTTAGTCAGCTTGGTATCTATTGTTCCATTTTTGTTTTCATTGGATCGATATGTTTATGTGTCTAAATGTTTAATGCTTGAGTCTCTATGTCACTCTCATGTCTGAATGTTTAACACAAATAGAGATAGTTAATACTTTATTGCAATAAAGTCTATACTTGTATTCTCTTATCAAGAATGTTAGTCTTGTGACTCACATTGTTGGGTACACTTTTGTAGTGCATCATTCATCTTTTTGAAGAAGTAATGGAAATTATGTCTAGGATTCTCTTTATGTTTGCTTATGGTGTTATTTGATCTTGATATATGAGTTATGAATTGGATTTGTTTCTTTGTCTTTTGAGAGAGCATATTGTTATATTTATGTTTTCATAAAGTATTTTCTAGCACAAGAATTAATCGTACCATTTAGAAACCTATGATCAACATGTTGTGAGTATAGTAAAACAATTTATAAACCTAAGAATGTTTATAAAAGTCTCCCATCTGACTATAAAATCTTGGCTCTATTAGTCCCCCATAGGCACCTTCAGTGAGACATCATCCACTTCATTGTTGATTCCAAAAGGGTGAGCGTTGGACAGGGTTTTATTGGTCAAGACTACATGTCAACCCAAGTCTATCTAATCTTCCACCAATAAATGGTTCCTTTGCAAGGACTAGGATCATTGTATGATGGGATTATTAGGTAAGAAGGATGTGGGATCAAGGAACCTAATGAAGGTAGAAACCACTAGGTGGCTTGATCAGAAGGAACATGATTTTGTGGTGAGTTAGGATAAGGACTAAAGATAAATGAGAACATGGCTAAAGTGTTAAATTTTGTAAATATTTTCCATAGAAAAAGGAGAACACAGTGAAGGTTCAAAGTTATGGATGTCACAAATATGGGTACTATAGAAGATATTGTACTAAACTTAGGAAGCAAAATAATAAGAAAAATAAGGAAGAAGCACATATTAATGAAGAAATAGAAGAACCTGAGATGAAGAAACTTAAGAAGAAGGAAGCAAGAGATCTCTACTATGAATGAGATAATATCTTCCACTACAGTACTCTTAATTTGTGTAAATTATTGTTATCTAGATAGGAATAATTCAAAATAAGATAGGATAAGTCATATTGGAAAATGACATCATGGTAGAAGCATAAGAAGTAAGAACTCATCATATTACCATTGGTAATATGAAGGAGGAACAAAATTTATGGTAGTCAACTATGAAGGATATATCTGTTGTAAACCTCATTGAAAGCTCGAATGACACTTATGGGATAAATGAAGAAGTCATCTCGGATAAGGCTCATCATACATCAACAAAAAGGGTATCATCTGCAAAATAAGATATGAAATATCTTCAAGATCCTCTAATGGGATATTCATTGAAGGGTTCGTCGATCACCAGGGGCAGAAAGTGTTTCATCAAGAATTTCAAACTTGTGGAATTCATGAGATGATGCTATGATAGTATAAAAGTGAATCAGATCAAGGGATTGAAGCTCTTTCATAAGAAGTCGTTGCATGGAGTCTCGATGACCGAAAGGAAAAATGGTGTGTGTGTGCTTACATTTGATGTTGTGAAAGACATGTCATATGGTTGCATA
>APFE031038677.1:0-26141 GCA_000404065.3 Pinus taeda
AGCACCTTGGAACCCAGACTTAAAACATGTTACAAAAGAACATGTCTTTGAAGAAACTAAGTACGGTATATAAGTCTTGGAGGCCAGAGGTCTTATGTGAGGAAGTAAACGCGGATTTTTCTTAATGCATTACGGTTCATTACAACTCTGAACCACGGCAACGAATATTTCTTCATATTAAAATCTTATGAAATCACATCCATCATTATAGTTGTTGTATCGCATGCATGTGTTTCAGAAAATTTATGATTGTATCAAAGATTTATGATACGATGGGCCCATTCATTGCAATCCAAAAGAATTACATATCAACAATTGTGGATCATAAAAAAAATGCAGATCTAGGTAGTTAAGGAATTACAAATTATGTGGACCATAAAAAAAAAGTAGATAAAGGTACTTATGGAATTACATATTCATATAAATTCTCGTAATGGTGAGAAAATGCTATTTAGAATTACAAGTGATTGGATTTCCAAAAGCGTAGAGCATAATATTTAAATAATGTCAACGCCTCCTTATCAAAACCATTCCTAGCACAAGCCAAAATCATTACAGTCCATGAAAACGAATGTCGTTTTGGCATTTCATCGAAAACTCCATGAGAGTCATTCACACTTTCGCTTTTGGCATACATGTTGATCAGTTTATTCCCTAGAAATCTGTCTGCCATGAATCCCCTCTCCTTCATGTAGGTTTGTATTTTTCTGCCCTCCGATAAGGCCTTATTTTTAATACAAACATCTAACAGGCATACATATATAGAAGAATGCACACTCTGCTCAATAATATGTAGGATACGCAGTGCCCCTTTCAATATAGCCTGCTTGCAGAGAGTTTTGACATCCTTAGCAGTGACACTATAGACACTGCCTCCTGTTTTCATTGTTTCAACTGTACTTTTCTTCTGTGAGGATGAAGCATCAATTTGTGATTCACATGTTTTCTTGGTTGGATTCCTCACTTGGGCTTCCCTTTTGATGCGCAGCGCCATTGCTGAATTTCATTTCTCTGTGTCATTTGTGTAAATCGCCAACAAGCTCAGTAGGAAATACGAAAACATTTTTTACAAAGATCATAGACATTGAAGGTGAGAACAACAAATTGAACCACATCACAGGTTCGAAACGTGGGGAGAAAGATCAGAGCAATTCGAGCCAGTAGTTCGATTCGCAATCACATCCACGTAGATTTTAAAACACGAGTGACAAATTCGTTGTCGCCAATGGCAGGAGATTATTTTCCACGTGCCCATAAATCCTCTACATGCTTTATTAGGAGTTGGAAATTATTAATTCCTACTTGTCTATAGTTACAATTCTCCATTTGAGGAGTTTGTTCCTACATTATAGGGATTTAGTTTTTCCTAGATTAGTGTGTGGTTGAGAGAATCTCTCAACCACACTACTGTACGTCTAAGATAGCATTCCTATCTTGAGACTATGATTGTATAAATATCTTGTAATTTCCTCATTCATTAATCAATAGAAAATATATTTGAGTGTGCAACTTTTATGGGCTAGGCTGCTCCTGGGCATAGAGAAATAAACTACTTTTGTTTGTTTGTCCATCATCGTGGGTCTATGGAGATACCAGAGATCGCTGCCTCACTGTGAACAAGATAGATGGCGTAGCATGGAGAGGAGAGAGTAATGAAGGCTTTCTACTGGGAGAGACCGTCAGATGCGAGAATGATCTGTGCGTAGAGAATTTTTCAGCCCCGTCCAAGAACTGTGTGTGATTCGAGCAGATTCAAACGCGTGACTTTGTTTGTGTTTCTTCAAAAGGACGCTGCTCCCTGTTATCACACAGTTCACATGCCGTAAGGACTTGACGAGATTGTTGCAATGATCTGTCTGGGTGGGATTGTCATTGTTTCATTCCTCCTCCAGAACATTGCAATGGCATCAAAGGACGGTGGAATGTTGAGAACATAATGCAATGCCAGATGGTCAGTGATTTTCTTATTGCCTTAGCTTATTTTTCCATTCCTCGAGTGTTCGAGGTTTTTGCAGAGGATCGGTCTTAAAGATCCGGCGAGGAAGAACGATTTCGGTTGATTAATTCAGTCCTGAATCGGTAAAAGTTGGCTGAATCTACGGATGTGCGGAATCGAGGCGCAGTTTGCAGATCTATTTCTTAGCGTGCGGTTCTTCGCTGTGGCTTCCAGCTCTGTGATCCATGATCGGCGATCTCCAGCGACAGAACTGGAGTTCAACTGAATGGAGAGTTGGTTGTCCTATATGGCGGCAGTCGGAGACGAGAAGGCTCAAATCCCGTCTCTCGAGGAAGAAATATCGATGTCTGAGAGGGGGACTCTGCGTAAGGAACCTTCGTTTTCAAGATGGTGCTTTGATTTTCCTTCCGAGGCCAATTGCTCTTATCCTAAAGCCGTAGATTCAGATGACGCAGACAAGGGTTTTGAATTGCCTTTGCTGAGACTACAACAGGAGGAGGATTCTCCAGTAGAAGATAACTTGCAAGAAAGAATTCCCTTTACGAATGGCGTAATGCAGGTTTCACAGGGTTCGTTGCATTTGAGGCAAGGAGCAGAAAGGGAAAACAATTTTGCAGTTGCGCTTGAAAACAAATCTAGGCGTGCTTCTTTTAGGATAGAGTATAAGGACAAGAACAGGGAAAGTAAGGTGTATGCCCCGCAGATAAACGATGGAAATCCCGTAGATTTGGTCGGCAAAGCTGCACTAGGTGACTCAAATATGGCTCCAATCGCATACTTGTTGATTCGGCCCCTATTCTATATTATAATGTGGTATACTTTTAGTACCTGCTTGACACTATATAACAAGCTTTTGGTAGGAGAGAAGATGGGAAAGTTCAGTTTTTTGGGGGAGAAGATGGGGAAATTTACTGCACCCTTGCTTATGAATACAATTCACTTCTCAATGCAAGGCTTGGTGTCGACTCTGGTTCTGCGATTTTTTTATCCGGCATGGCATCCTCAATCCATGTCATGGAAAGATTATTTGACTAGGGTGGTACCAACTGCTGTTGCAACTGCGTTGGATATAGATTTGAGCAATGCATCCCTTGTCTTTATTTCAGTTACTTTTGAAACAATGTGCAAATCTTCTGCTCCAGTGTTTCTCCTTCTATTCGCTTTTGCCTTCAAGTTGGAAACTCCGAGTTTTAAACTTCTAGGCATCATTCTTGTCATTTCTCTTGGAGTTATGTTAACAGTTGCAAAGTCAGCAGAATTTAATTTTTGGGGCTTTATCTTTGTGATGCTTGCTGCTATCATGTCAAAAGTCATCTTGGGCATGATAAGAAGATCCCTTGCAGATGCCCTGTTTGCAGGCGAACTTTTGTGAGTTTGTATGAGCTCAGAAGGCATTTCGGCCAGAAACATTCAGAGGGCGAGAAGATGTACAACTGCATTTTCCCTCGTTTTTTGCAGGTGGCAGTTTGGCGCCCGGTGTGTGGCCTGAACGCTGTGTATCATACTTGGGTAAAAGGTTTTTTTTGGTGAAATATTTTTTGGAATTTAAATTGATATACATATTGAGATTCCGGACCTCAATATGAAGTTATTTTGTTAGAATTCGCGACTCTAACGAATGACAGGTTCATGGAAGTTCCAAAGAAGATATTTGACAAAGATGCCCAAGATGTGAACTTGGGATAAAGGAGCATCAACAATGTTAATGGAGGACAACAAAGTAGATTTTTTGTTTTAGTGTGGTTTGTGGAGTAGACTCCCTAGTATATTGTAATAGTCATTGTATGTACCAGAAAGTCCAAATGTTGAAATGTAAGCCTTGCTAAGGCATTTGAAAGTTCGTGGTGATCTCAAAACCACTTTGTAATGGTTTGTGGTCAACTAGCATTCCTATCTTGAGACTATGATTGTATAAATATCTTGTAATTTCCTCATTCATTAATCAATAGAAAATATATTTGAGTGTGCAACTTTTATCTTTAGGTGTATTTTGTCTTTAATTTTTATGGATCTATCAATGGAAGATAAAAGATTCACCTCTACATGCTTTGTTAGATCTAAATTATGTCTTTAATTTTTATTGGTCTTTCAATGGAAGATAAAAATACTATCTTGCACATGTTTATATTATTTTAGGGATTAAGTTGTTTGTGTTTAAAATATTCTGGAAATGACAGTTTTAATTCCACATATAACCCCACCTTTCAATTGCACATATTTAGTTTTGCATTAAGACTAGCCATTGCACTATACACTGCAATCAACCACAACGTATAGTAACTTAATATCCACTCTACTAGTCGAAACCCAACAGTATGCAATAAAAAAATTTGTAATTGAGATAGCTGTATATAATTGAAGTCTGTATATGTTGAAGTTAACATTATAGTGATTATATTATAATCATATGAATTTAAAAAAAACAAATTTTAACGTTTGCTATTTTAGAGGCAAAAAATAAAAAAATAAAAAAATCTCCAAATCCATCATCTATTACCATCAATCATAATGTATAGAAAGCGAATATATACTTTAGTAGTCGAACTTTAAGAGTATAGAAACCGAATATATACTTTACGATTCAAAATTTAACAATATATAATTACCATTGCGATTTGTAATCAAGTTAAGCATGGGAATCTGATGTTACTCACAACTACAATATATACAATTTGAATATATGATTTACATAATCTCAATATAAAAAAATTGAACTGGTTACTGATCTGATTGTAACCTCCCTGTACCTAAAAAAAACATCAACTGAGTTAATTACGCCGTAAGGCGTTTCCCTCTGAAATCAACTCCCCTCTCTGATTACTTGTCATCTTGTAAGCCACACGATTATATGTTAGACGATTGCAACAATTTCAGCCGTTGATTCAAAAGGTTGCCCAAACCGGTTGGACGTTTCATTTGGCATCCAATCGAACCGTTTCATCGCGCAGCTGAACCTCCAGTGCTACATGAGTGGCGCAGTCATCTGAGTTTGCATTTGGGCATCCATGGGGGTTTTCCTCCACCAACCAGCTTCGGCTGCAATAGACTGCAACACCATCACTCAGCAGATCACATCCTGTGCCACGTATCTCACCCAGGGAACACCGGTGCCACAGGAAGACAACTCTTGCTGCCAGGGCGTTCAGAGCGTGTATGGCGAGGCGACCACCACAGAGGAAATACAACACATCTGCACCTGTCTGAAGAACGAAGCCATCAACTACAATCTCAACGACAGAGATCTTGAGAGTCTTCCATCTAACTTCGGCCTGCAGTTGTCCTTCACTATAACTAAGGATATCGACTGCTCATCGTAAGTACAGTCTATTGCTTAACCCTAGCTTCCCTCCTGTTTTTAATGGCATGTTAATTAGTGATATTTTTATTTTTATTATGGGTTTTTGAAATATTTCCCACTTCCAACTAACTTAGGAAAAGTAGCTAGAAGCCCTTCCATCCTAATTCTAGCGAACATTCTCACTCTCCTTGTTCCAGCCATTAATTCCTCAGATAATTGGATATTCACTGCTTTCGCAGAAATACCGAACACTCCCATTTTGGTGAGCTTAATATCCCAGTGCAGGAATTGGTATTATTGGTGTGATTTTTATTTTTTCTTCTTCTGATATGATATGCATTTCTCTCAGTAGTTGAATCAAATCTGTTTTAAAACTTCGCTGACCAGGATCCGCTGACTAGAATTAGGATTGAAATGCAAGCTAACTACCCTCAATTTTTATTATTCTCATTAATGGTGTTTCTCGACTCAGATTTTCACTCTGAATAACATTAGTTCCATTAAGTAGAAAGAAAGGTCGCAACAGGATTCAAGTTTCCAAAATGGTATCCATCTTCAATCCCTTTTCTTACATTTCACTTCACATTGCATGATCTCTTGTTTGTTTAAATAATCTGCGTAAATTTGTACAAGATCCCATCACTCACGAAGCCTAAACTGAATATACAATAAATTATTATCAATTTTTGGGAGATTTCAAGTTCGATTCTCCAGAACAATTTGGATATATGGCTTACTGCCTGCCTGTGTTTTGGCATTTTAGTTTATAACCTAAATGATGTTTTATCTGGAAACTAATTATTGTCTAATGTGCTATCTGCTTACGGGTTTACGTTTTAAGGCTATTATTGCCCACATATGCTGTTATCTGCTTATGTCTTAATGTTTCAAGCTATTATTGCTTAAATCTGCTGCTATCTGCATATGGGTTATGTTTTAAAGTTATTACGGTGTATGTGTTGATGATATAAACCTCTTATTTGCTTTCCAGGTGGTCTTGGCAGCCTCTGTTATCACTAAGTTATCACTAAGTCAGGGAAAGGTTTGCACAATCCAACCCCCTTTTCTGGGGTTCATTTTTATTTATTTATTTAATTTTGTAACTGTAAATTAAAATGATACTTATGGTAACAATTAGAAAATGTTGTACAAAATGGGATGGCACTGGTCTGTACTGGATTTGATTTCAAAACCTTATCAGTCGGGCATTGGGTTTTTTATTTTTTACCAGTAGTGGTATCTATTTTTCTTTCTGCGGTTCCGTGTGTTTTTTCTGTGGGTATTAGGGTGTTTATGATTATGTTGAATCTCTGATTTCTTTGTGTATCCTGTTATTTTTGTTTGTCATGTGCAGCCTTGGTTTCCAGGCAGTTTGTGGATATGACTAGAATTAGGATTGAAGGGCTGCTGGCTGCTTTTCCTAAGTTAGTTGGAAGTGGGAAACAACATACTTATGTCGAGACAGAGAATGTTCGCTATGTATACTAGCCAATGGAATCTCTGTATTTGCTGCTTATCACCAACAGGCAAAGTAATATCCTTCAAGATCTCGACACTCTGAGGCTACTCTCCAAACTGGTAATGTCATTATGGAATTCGCTTTTATGAATATGCTTAATAAAGATCAGGAATTATCTATATTTAATTTGCTTGCAAAGGTTAATGATACTCTGTAGCACGCAAAATACTGGAAAAATTTTTCTTTAGGAAACTGATCCTGTGACGAGTTTGGGCTGGTAATCCTTTTGGCAATTTACCTTTGTGGGAAACCATATAAATGTTGTAGATTGCATAGGTAATTCGCTATAAGGGCATCTGATGTTAAAGGTTATTCTTCAAAAGCTTATTGGATGAGAATGTATCATGTTTTTTAGGCATATAGATTATTGACATAGATTGCCCTGTTATCCAACCTCCCAACAGATGAGAAAAACAGGACACAGTGAAACTGAAATTCTCCTCCTCTTACTCGTCGATTGTGCGAAAAACAGGACACAGTGAAACTAAAATTCTCCTCCTCTTTCAGGTTACTGATTTTTCCATTCCATCCCCGTTCACGGTCACTGTCCTCTCACGTCTCATGTTTCACGTCCTCACTTTCATATTTGATGGTGAAAAAGGAAGCACACGTCGGCGACCCAAGCGCATTATTGGTAGCGACATTTCTGGTACTGAAGTTTTCCAGGGAATGACGCACTAGTATTCGTGAATCATGAACAATGTTAAAACGATAAATTAAAATGATACTTACGGTAATAATTAAAAAATGTTGTACAAAATGGGATGGCACTGGTCTGTACTGGATTTGATTTCAAAACCTTATCAGTCGGGCATTGGGTTTTTTATTTTTTACCAGTAGTGGTATCTATTTTTCTTTCTGCGGTTCCGTGTGTTTTTTCTGTGGGTATTAGGGTGTTTATGATTATGTTGAATCTCTGATTTCTTTGTGTATCCTGTTATTTTTGTTTGTCATGTGCAGCCTTGGTTTCCAGGCAGTTTGTGGATATGACTAGAATTAGGATTGAAGGGCTGCTGGCTGCTTTTCCTAAGTTAGTTGGAAGTGGGAAACAACATACTTATGTCGAGACAGAGAATGTTCGCTATGTATACCAGCCAATGGAATCTCTGTATTTGCTGCTTATCACCAACAGGAAAAGTAATATCCTTCAAGATCTTGATACTCTGAGGCTGCTCTCCAAACTGGTAATGTCATTATGGAATTCGCTTTTATGAATATGCTTAATAAAGATCAGGAATTATCTATATTTAATTTGCTTGCAAAGGTTAATGATACTCTGTAGCACGCAAAATACTGGAAAAATTTTGCTTTAGGAAACTGATCCTGTGACGAGTTTGGGCTGGTAATCCTGTTGGCAATTTACCTTTGTGGGAAACCATATAAATGTTGTAGATTGCATAGGTAATTCTCTATAAGGGCATCTGATGTTAAAGGTTATTCTTCAAAAGCTTATTGGATGAGAATGTATCATGTTTTTTAGGCATATAGATTATTGACATAGATTGCCCTGTTATCCAACCTCCCAACAGATGAGAAAAACAGGACACAGTGAAACTGAAATTCTCCTCCTCTTACTCGTCGATTGTGCGAAAAACAGGACACAGTGAAACTAAAATTCTCCTCCTCTTTCAGGTTACTGATTTTTCCATTCCATCCCCGTTCACGGTCACTGTCCTCTCACGTCTCATGTTTCACGTCCTCACTTTCATATTTGATGGTGAAAAAGGAAGCACACGTCGGCGACCCAAGCGCATTATTGGTAGCGACATTTCTGGTACTGAAGTTTTCCAGGGAATGACGCACTAGTATTCGTGAATCATGAACAATGTTAAAACGATAAATTAAAATGATACTTACGGTAATAATTAAAAAATGTTGTACAAAATGGGATGGCACTGGTCTGTACTGGATTTGATTTCAAAACCTTATCAGTCGGGCATTGGGTTTTTTATTTTTTACCAGTAGTGGTATCTATTTTTCTTTCTGCGGTTCCGTGTGTTTTTTCTGTGGGTATTAGGGTGTTTATGATTATGTTGAATCTCTGATTTCTTTGTGTATCCTGTTATTTTTGTTTGTCATGTGCAGCCTTGGTTTCCAGGCAGTTTGTGGATATGACTAGAATTAGGATTGAAGGGCTGCTGGCTGCTTTTCCTAAGTTAGTTGGAAGTGGGAAACAACATACTTATGTCGAGACAGAGAATGTTCGCTATGTATACCAGCCAATGGAATCTCTGTATTTGCTGCTTATCACCAACAGGAAAAGTAATATCCTTCAAGATCTTGATACTCTGAGGCTGCTCTCCAAACTGGTAATGTCATTATGGAATTCGCTTTTATGAATATGCTTAATAAAGATCAGGAATTATCTATATTTAATTTGCTTGCAAAGGTTAATGATACTCTGTAGCACGCAAAATACTGGAAAAATTTTGCTTTAGGAAACTGATCCTGTGACGAGTTTGGGCTGGTAATCCTGTTGGCAATTTACCTTTGTGGGAAACCATATAAATGTTGTAGATTGCATAGGTAATTCTCTATAAGGGCATCTGATGTTAAAGGTTATTCTTCAAAAGCTTATTGGATGAGAATGTATCATGTTTTTTAGGCATATAGATTATTGACATAGATTGCCCTGTTATCCAACCTCCCAACAGATGAGAAAAACAGGACACAGTGAAACTGAAATTCTCCTCCTCTTACTCGTCGATTGTGCGAAAAACAGGACACAGTGAAACTGAAATTCTCCTCCTCTTTCAGGTTACTGATTTTTCCATTCCATCCCCGTTCACGGTCACTGTCCTCTCACGTCTCATGTTTCACGTCCTCACTTTCATATTTGATGGTGAAAAAAGAAGCACCCGTCGGCGACCCAAGCGCATGATTGGTAGCGAAATTTCTGGTACCGAAGTTTTCCAGGGAATGACGCACTGGTATTCGTGAATCATGAACAATGTTAAAATGATAAATTAAAATAATACTTACGGTAACAATTAAAAAATGTTGTACAAAATGGGATGGCACTGGTCTGTACTGGATTTGATTTCAAAACCTTATCAGTCGGGCATTGGGTTTTTTATTTTTTACCAATAGTGGTATTTATTTTTCTTTCTGCGGTTCCGTGTGTTTTTTCTGTGGGTATTAGGGTGTTTATGATTATGTTGAATCTTTGATTTCTTTGTGTATCCTGTTATTTTTGTTTGTCATGTGCAGCCTTGGTTTCCAGGCAGTTTGTGGATATGACTAGAATTAGGATTGGAGGGCTGCTAGCTGCTTTTCCTAAGTTAGTTGGAAGTGGGAAACAACATACTTATGTCGAGACAGAGAATGTTCGCTATGTATACCAGCCAATGGAATCTCTGTATTTGCTGCTTATCACCAACAGGGAAAGTAATATCCTTCAAGATCTTGACACTCTGAGGCTGCTCTCCAAACTGGTAATGTCATTATGGAATTCGATTTTATGAATATGATTAATAAAGATCAGGAATTATCTATATTTAATTTGCTTGCAAAGGTTAATGATACTCTGTAGCACGCAAAATACTGGAAAAATTTTGCTTTAGGAAACTGATCCTGTGACGAGTTTGGGCTGGTAATCCTGTTGGCAATTTACCTTTGTGCGAAACCATATAAATGTTGTAGATTGCATAGGTAATTCGCTATAAGGGCATCTGATGTTAAAGGTTATTCTTCAAAAGCTTATTGGATGAGAATGTATCATGTTTTTTAGGCATATAGATTATTGACATAGATTGCCCTGTCCTTGATTTCTTCCAGGTTCTGGGCTTGGACATTTGTGCAGATACAATGGTTGGAAATCATATGGTCCGTCGAATCTCTCGAGGCCAGAAGAAGAGAGTTACCACTGGTGGGCTAAGCAAGAATAGTTCCTTGGCACCACTGAAAATTTGCATTTGCATAATATAGTAGTGCCAAAGCAATTGTCTGATCATTTGATAAGATCTGTGCAGGAGAAATGTTGGTCGGTCGTGCAAGAGCTCTATTTATGGATGAAATTTCAACCGGATTGGACAGTGCTACCACATTCTAGATCATCAAGTGTTTTCGCCAAATTATCCATCTCTTGGATGTGACAATGTTGATCTCTCTTCTGCAGCCTGCCCCTGAAACATATGAATTATTTGATGACATCATCTTAATTTCTGAAGGAGAGGTGGTTTATCAAGGACCTCGAGAATCGGTGCTTCTTCAATTTGCTCTATTTGCTTTCTTCAATTTATACCTTACGGCGTTTCCTTTGCAACATCTGCTGCAAATGCTAGTATTTAGGAAAAAAAGAAAAAGAAAGAGCCCACATAAAAGGAAACTAAAATCATAACGACCCCATCCTTGAATTCTCTCTTACTCTCATGATAATTCAAGTGCACATAATTGTGTCGAAGATTAAAATTTGTAATACAATGAGCCATTTTCGAACTCAACGCATACATTATGTCTCAAAGGATTAAGATTTTAGCTTTATGTCTAAATATTTTATGAAAAGTTTAAGATTTTGGAGTAAGATGTTAGGATTGAATATTCGTGCGTAATTATGTGATGGGAAGATTAAGATTTTATATTACCATGTAAATATTTGATTAGGAAAAAAGATTATTCCATATAACACTAAATTATATGTCAACACTTTTGAGAGCTTAATATTTGTTGCTTTCTACACTCTACCCAGTATATGTGATAATGTGACATGACATGTTTCTTTCCTGGTGTACGCTTCCTTGTTTATATGCTTAGGTACATGTTGTGTTACATTATTTACTGGTGTACGCTACTTTGTTCATATGCTTAGTTACATGCTGTGTTACATTAGTTATATGGTACTATGATACTTTATATATAGCTTTATTTTACACATTATCATTGCTTGGTACACATCATTATAGGGGATGTAGTATTTGGATTTATTTCATAGAGTGTAAGTTATGTTACATTTTAATATCATAATAAATTTGTTACACTAACACATGGCAGCAACAGAATATTAAAGATAAGCAGGAGAGTACTTCTATTAGTTGACAATGGTATACATTTATAGTATATTCGTGTGACCGTCGGGTTCCACATCCCATGGTCTCTTGGACTTCCTTAGTCTATTCAACTTCCACACCAACCCTTAGAGGATTAAGTGCCCAACATTCCCCCCTTAATCCGAAGGGTTATGTATGAGTCCAAGAAGAGCGCTGTAATACAAAATGTGCAAAAATGAATGACAACACTAGGCTGAATGTGCTCTCTGAAATGTTGGTATACAGGGCAGTGGTTTAAGGATGACCACCAACACTAGAACGCTTAGTGCAGTTCCTAGAACTCTTCCAAGTCTGGTATGAAGCTCAAGTCTTCTGCTAGAGGAAGTGCTCCTTATGTTTTGAAGAGGGAAACCTTGAAACATGAAAGGGAGGTCTCACCCCACATAAAAGGGAGAACCTCAACCTGAAAAGGCAGGTCTCAACCTGTGATGGTTTAAGGATTACAACCAACTCTGGAATGCTTAATGCAATTCCTGGAACTCTTCCAAAACTGGAAAGAAGTTGAAGTATTATGCTAGAGGAAGTGTCCCCAATTATTTGAAGAGGTATCACCAACTAAAGGCATGCTCAGGGGCATCTTTTTCTCTAGCTACAACTCTGAATCTGGTGTGGCAGGTTGTGGCTTAGGCTCCCTTGATGTGGCTTTGAAGCTTGTAGATGATCATCATTCCCCCCCCTATTAGATACAAGGTGAGATGATGGAGAAAACTCAACTGCAAGACTGTTCAATACTCTAGAACAAGTTCTGACATATGACTGGAATATCTTCTTAGTTTTTGATGCCCATTTCCAAGAAGTGACCCATCCAAGATGAATATTTGTTCTTGTAGGAGGCTTGTTTTTGAAGCATCTATTTGAAGAATGACTAGTTTTATGACAGTCCTTACATGGATGAAGATCAAAACAATGATATTTCAGATGGCCAACTCAGTCATGGTGTTGGCATTTCATAATCTGTTGTTGTTGCTATTGAGGAGGGGCAAAATCCGGAAGAGTTGAAGGTGAACTGTCATGAAGGAATCCAACACTCTGAAACTGGATGGGCTTTGAGTAGTCTAGAATATGAAAGGACACGTCCTTCTCATATCCAAGACCAGTTCTATGCTTGTTGTGGACAAGCTTTTTTCAAGGTCTGATGATCGACTTGGGAAGTGCAAGCTAAATTTCTACATCTGCGTGTACAATTGCTGCTTCTTTGGGTACTAAATTTGAATGAGCTTTAACAATATTGACTTGCTGCTGATGGGTGGTTGTCTCAATGTTTTGAACAAAAACAGGTTTATAATGATGTTTATTTTGATGTAGCTCTTCTTGTTGTAGCTGTGATTCAAGTTGCAAAAAATCAATTTTGTCTTATACATTTTGCAAGCAAGTTTGAATGTTAAAAAGAGTTTCCTTATTGACTTTTACCATCTCATCAATAGTGGAAAAGATTATACTATTCAATAACTCTAATGCATCATCAATTTTCTCCATTTAATGACAATTTTTCACAGATATCTCACACAATTCCAAATAACCACAACTTCAAAGAATATAAACAACCCTCAAAGCTTATGAACATTGAACTCTGTCATTCCAAAAAATCCTCCAACATATTCACTTTCAAAGCAGAAATGATGGCTATGAAAACTTCAACAACTATAGCACCATTCCATGGACAGGACTTCAATGCTCATATATATAAATGCTTTGACTAGGGTACGAACCAATACTCTCTGAACTTGCCACTTTCTTGAAAGAAAAAAATCTGCCCTCAATACTCATATATCACACAGAATTTATGAAGAGCTAACAACGCATATTCCATAATGCAATATATAAAGAGTCAAAGATACCTCCAGTATTCCAATAAGAATGACGAACACAACAATGACCCAGTTGTAGAAGCTATGCACCAATGAAAGGATTATTCTGGTAACTGCATCAAGGGACCAAAGTGTGAACTGGTTGAAGAAAACAAAATTATATGCAATCATCCATCCAGCTATACATGTGGGAAAACTAGGTTGTTCACTGTGTAAAGGTCAATGTTGAGAATGTGAAGGTCGGAGGTCACGGTTGTACCAATAATTCACTGAAACACCAGAACACCCAATCCCGAATCGCGCCCTATTAGCTGCAACTAGGCTTCATAAATACTATCAAAGATCAAAGATCTTTGCTCCTTCCTTGATAAATTTGTGTGTCAGAGATGGAATTTAATGCAGGTTCCATTGTTGGAGAACTACGGGTGGTGTTTTCTTCCAGCCGCATGAGAAGCCACGAGTGCAGAATTTCTCAACTCAAGCAAATATTAGAGCTTATGGAAGAAAACCAAAATCTGATCATTGAAGCTCTCCGTTGAGATATGGGCAAGCCTAACTTCGAAACCTTCATTGCAAAGGTATTTATTTATTTATTTCTTAGTTCATTGATTAATTACCCGTAGCCATGTTTTCCATTTGTTTTCGCTCTCTTAATGCAGGCCTTCGAGTTTGAGAAATTCCAATAGGAGGTCACCAACCACAACCAGGCAGAGGAAGAAATGCGGCATTTGTCTGAAGATATTTATAGAAAAAGCCATGACGCTAAATTTTCTCACAACTTTCAAGCAATGCGAGAGGATGAGTGGGAAGCCACTGGGGAATCCTTTGATGCCGAGCAGATTAGTAAGGATGACAGACAATTTAAATTGTATTACAAAGGTATGATCAACGTTGATAATTTGGACAGGAATTGTCTTTGGACTTTCTTATCATACGACACTAGGGTTGTAACGATCCAAATGCATAGCTATTCAATGCATTTTTTTAACGTAGTGTCAATACCACGAGCTTGAGAATGGAATGAATACCATGAGTAATGCCAGTAACAAAGCAGTGTGTTAGAGAGCATCCAGAATGGAAGGGCTACACTTCTACAATGGAAAAGAACATTTCTAGAATCCACTGGAGCTAGGGAGTAGGTGCAGATTTTAGAGCGTTAAACTAGGTGTAGCCTGAGGAAAAAACTTGGATGGAAAATGATTTCATGTAGGAGCAGTTATGGAAGATGAAAACTGCTACATAGTTATGTCGTTGGGTAGCTTAGGAGAGAGAACAACCAGATTTTCAGGTAAAGGAGCATCTAGAGCAGAGAAGAACTGAAGTGAAAATAAATTAGTTTCAAAAGGCACAAAACCTATAAGGATAAGCGCTCAAATCAACAAAGGCCACAAAACAATGGCTTAAATTTGAGCAGGTCAGGAGAACGCTCGCTCTAATACCATGTTAAACAGACACATGGTAGCAACAAAATATTAAATATAAGCAGGAGAGTACTTCTATTATTTGACAATGATATACATTTATAGTACATTCATCTAACCATTAGGTTCCACATCCCAAGGTCTCTTAGAATTCCTTAGTCTATTTGGCTTCCACACCAACCCTTAGAGGATTAGGTGTCCAACAAAAATATATGTTAATTTGTGAGGATATATGTATGTGTTAATGTTAATGATTATATATAAAAGTTTTAAATTTAAGTTAAGTTTTAAATGTTAACTTAATTGTGTTGGTTGATAGCTAAGATCATAAAATCATAAAACTTTAGAAACTTATTCTCTCTCTCTTTTTACTAAGCACATTCTCAGTTTATGTTAGGATAATGCTACCAACCACCTCTACCATTTACATGAAATGATGTGGTCTAAGATTACCATTTGAGTAGATTGATGGTATTCTTTGGATTAAATCTTATAGGAATGTCTGAAATTGATAGGCAATTTATATAATCAAGAACTTATAAATGCATAAATTGTTCCTTTGGAAGTATATAAACAGAAAAATAAATTATAGAACCACTAAGGTTAGTTATGATTTTTATTTGATTTCTATCTATTTATTTTTATCATATAAGGAAAAATCGTGTTAAATTGTGGCAGGATTCATTGGTGAACCCTGTTTAAAAGAGGTACAAGAATAAGTGGGGTAGCTAAAGGGTGGAATACGGCGCCACCATAACAACCAACTCCTACCTCCCCACCCAATGATGGGGAAAACATCACAACACCAAAATAGATACTAGTTGGAGAAGTGTTGAACTTAACTAGATCATTCCAACACATGTCTGAGGAATTAATAACCCATTTGGAATGGGAGCATGGATGACCTATCATACAAAAGGAAGCACCCCAAAACACTACAAGAAATGATGTACGTCGAGCTTTGGAAAAGGTAAAATTTCCAGAATTTTGGGGGTTCACAAATGGTCAATCTGTAGAGGCATGGTTATAAAACATGTCTATGTGCTTTGCCCTAAGAGATTACACCTCAAGTATGAAGGCCAAGATGGGTATATTCCAGCTAAACGGAAACACATTACTTTGGTGGAAGAAATTATTAACCCAATTGGGGATGGATATATCAGAAGTAACTTGGGAACTATTTGAAGAAAAATTTAGAGAATGTTACCTGTCAGAGGAGTTCCTTGAAAGGCAACTAAATGAATTCAATGCATTAAAGAAAGGGAGTCTCTCACTACTAGAGTATGAGGCTCATTTCATGGAATTACTCCATTATACCCCTCACTTAAACATAGAAAATCTCAAGTTAAACAAATTTGTGAATGGATTAAATGTTAACATTTAGGCCAAGGTTAGAATCTTAATGCCTCACACCTTGCACAAGGAAGTTCAGTGGGAAATCATTGCAGAGGAGGAGATCATGAGCAATGGACCTAGTAAGTCAACAAGGCCCATGGGATCAAGAATACCAAGTGGAAACAATATGGAACATAGAAATTTGCATAGGGTTCCTATGCTAAATCATCAAAAGTGGTTAGTAGGAAATAAAAGAACACCATATAGGCATCCAGCTCAGCATCTGCATAGGGTAGCTCAAAAAAATCATCAACCACAACAGCACTAGCTTATGCGACAACACCAAGTCACACCACCTCAGCATCAATCCCAACAGTTTGGATTATTCCAATAGAGTTCGAAGCCAACTCTCGGTTGAGTTGGTAGTAGGAGCCAAGCTCCTAAGAGGGGGTGCTGGACTTATGGGGGTCCTCACTATGAGGGGGATTTCCCTCAAAATACAGGTAATACCAACTCAAATAAAAATGCAACTATGGTGGGGGATTTGGGGAAGGCTTATTGCATCCATGCAGTGGTGAACAATCGCCAGATCGAACACTATTCCACTCGGTTGGAAACATCTGGTAATATTGATGGTATGAGTTTTGTCATTTTAATAGATCTAGGAGCTACTGATTCCTTTATTTCTCTAAATGCATTATCAAGGATTAAACATAATGGAATTACACAATATGAATTTAGACATGTACAAATGGCATGTGGTATGAAAAGAAATGTAGGAAGGATGGTAAAGGATTATGAGGTGGACTTGGGTGTATGTAAGACCAAGGTATCCTTGTACACTATAATTTTTGGAGTCTATGACCTAGTTATAGAAATGGATTTGTTAGAACGAAATGAGGCACTCCTAGACTGCAAAGATAAGATTCTACATTTCATAGATGATGAGAGCCAAAGAAAATCATTAAGGGGAAAGAACCGAGGGGTGACCCTCAGGTTCATCTCCTCCATGCAACTAATGAAATGTAGGAAAAAGGGATGTCAAATGTTCTCGATGGTAGCTCTAAATGATAAGGGCGATTCTGAAAACCTTGATAAACATCCATTTCTTGTTGAATTTAAGGATGTATTTCTTGAAGAACTACCCGGGCTAACCCCAAAAAGGAAAATTGATTTCACCATCGACCTTAAACCAGGCATTGGGCCTATTGCAAAGGAACCATATCGTATGTCAGCTCCAAAGCTATAGAAATTACAAATCCAATTAAAGGAACTGTTGGACTTGGGGTTCATATGACCTAGCATATCTCCGTGGGTATCCCCTGTGATTTTTGTCAAGAAGAAGAACGGCTCTTGGCAACTATGCATTGACTACTGCCAATTGAACAAAGTGATGAGAAAAAAACCAATACCCTCTTCCAAGGATAGATGACTTGTTTGATCAAATGAGGGGGGAAACTATGTTTTAAAAGATAGATATGAGGTCGGGATATCATCAGTTGAGAATCAAGAAATAAGGTATCCTGGAGACAACCTTTAAGATAATATTTGGGCATTATGAATTTGTAGTTTTACTTTGGACTGACAAATGCCCCGGGTGTTTTCATTAGTTTGATGAATGAAATATTTTGGAATTACTTAGGAAAGTTTGTACAATTCTTTATCGATGAAATTTTAATCTACTCAAAGACCCAAGAAGAGCATCACAAACACTTGAGGATAGTTCTCCAATGTCTTAGAGAAAACCAATTATATGGGAACTTTTCAAAGTGTTCCTTTTACCAAACCAAGATTCATTATCTTGGGAACATTATCTATGGCGATGGTATCACAGTAGACCCAGTAAATATCGAGGCCATCATGGGATGGCCAACACCAACCAATGTTCATGAAATATGAAGTTTCATGGGCATGATGGGGTATTATTGTAGATTTCTCGAAGGGTTTTCAAATATAGCAAGCCCCATTACTGATCCCCAAAGAAAGAACAAGAAATTTATTTGGACTGAAAAATGTGAAGAGGCATTCCAAAGGTTAAAGGTGTTATTAGCAACAATACCAATTTTGAAGGTGTCAGATATAGAACAAGAATTGTTGGTTTGCACAGATGCCTCCAAGGAAGGGTTGGGTTGTGTATTGATGCAAAAGGGAAGAGTAATAGCTTATGCATCAAGGAAACTTAGAACCCATGAAGAAAACTATGCAACCCATGATCTATAAATAGCAACAATTGTTTATGAACTAAATATTTGGAGGCACTACCTTCTAGGAAGGAAGTTTGATCTTAGGACTGACCATTGTGGGCTACCACACATATTCACTCAAGACCACTTAAATGCAAGACAAAGATGATGGTATGAGCTAATTAGTGAATATGATTTTTATATCACTTACATAAAAGGAACGGTAAATAGGGTGGCTAATGCTTTAAGTAGGAGGCCTCATATATTTTCAGTGATTCCCTCAAAGACAAATTTGAGGGAGAAGTTTCTTTATTTACAATTTAAAGACACCTGGTATCAGGAGGTTAGAAAAAGTTTGAGGGAGTATGAAATGAGGGTCCCAAAATATGAAGAATACTCCCTTGATAATGATGGGCTACTACGATTTCAGGGAAGGATATATGTGCCATTGAATGAAGATATAAGCCAGTTAATCTTGAATGAAGCACATCATGCAGTATACATGGCACACCCTAGTGTTAAGAAAATGAGTGTGGACCTAAAACCACTCTTCTTTTGGAAAGTGATGAAGAACGACATCGTAAACTTGGTAGCAAGATGCTTAGAGTGTCAATGAGTAAACTCTAAACACAGACATCTAACAGGGTTATTGCAGCCCCATGAGATACCAGAATCTAAATGGGAAGTTATATTAATGGACTTAATTGTGGGACTACCAATGACCTCAAGAAGACATGATTCCATATTTGTAGTGGTGGACACGTTGACCAAGAGTACCCACTTCATACCAATTAAGACTACATATAAGGCACCAGAAATAGCCATAGCTTTTATTAATGAGATTATGAGATTGCATGGAGTGCCTCGGAAGATCACATGTGATAGGAGAGCAGTGTTTATAGGAAGGTTTTGGACCAGTTTCCAAGAAGCCTTGGGAACCTAGTTGAACTTCATAACTGCTTATAACCCTTAGAAGTATGGGCAGATAGAGAGGACTAATCAAATCCTTGAATACATGTTCGAATGTATGTGACGAACCAATAAAAGAGATGGGAGGAGTTTTTACCCCTTGTGGAATTTGCTTACAATAATAGTTATCAGAGTTCCATCAAGATGGAACACTTTGAGCTCTTGTACGGAAGACCTTGCTGAACACCTCTTAGTTGGGACTGACTAGAGGACTGAGTATTAATAGGACCATAAGTGGTGCAAAAGATGGAAGAACAAATGAATATGATTAGAGGAAGGCTAAAAGAAGCACAAGATCGACAAAAGAGCTATGCTAATGCTCATCGGGTAGACCGAAGTTATGAAGTGGGAGATAGGGTGTTCCTGAGAGTATGGCCCCAAAAAAGCTCTATAAGATTTGGAAAGGGAGAAAAATTGTCTCCATGGTTTGTGGGACCTTTTGAAATCTTAGAAAAGAAAGGGTCAATAGCATATAGGCTTGCCTTACCTCCATCTTTAGCGCATATGCATGATGTGTTTCATGTTTCTATTTTGCATCATTATATTTTAGATCCTTCGCATGTTATTGAATTCGGTCATTTGTAGGTTTCATACAAGGGAACAGTGATGGACGAACTAGTTTGCATGCTGGACCAACAACCTTTGCAGCTTCGACGATGGTTAGGGGACTAGGTTAACGTCCAGTGGGACAATTATGGTCCCAGTTCAGCTACTTGGGAGGATGTTGAGGAGATGTGTGACCATTTTCCTTACCTATTCCAAGGATTTCAAGACAAAATCTAGTATTAACAGGGGGTTTATGTAGTGTCCCGCTCTAGTCAAGTGACAGTGATGTGACATTAAAATTTATTTAGTCCTAAGGCCCACACTTTATTCTTTGAGGACCTCAAGTTGAGGATCTGGACACATGACTCTATTATTAGTGGTTGTGATGTTTATATATGTTCTCCATTGATATTATGATGAAGATAACATTAATGGTTATGCATGTTATCTATTGGTATTATGATGATTGTAGTGGCCAATCTAGGGTGCTAGATTAGACTAGATTTAATATCAACCAAGGTAGGTAAACTTAGAGGCACGTGTCTAAAGTCTATAGACATAAAAGGATCTAATCTACCTAACTAAGTGTCTACTGTGATAGGCTACAACACTCCTTTACAGGAGATTGAAATATGTTTCCTCTCACACCTTAACACTCAGATCATCTAATTTAACTAACTGTTCTAAAGAAACAGCGTGTTATTAGTCTGAGTTTTTAACCCTCTTACAAGGATACCATTCAAAAAAGCTCTTTCCAGCTAACACACTAAGCATTCATGAAAACCAAAAGCTCTTTTAAGCACACTGAAATTTTAAATGCATGAAAATAGAGTCCACAG
Organism: Pinus taeda; assembly: GCA_000404065.3. Lineage (NCBI taxonomy): Eukaryota > Viridiplantae > Streptophyta > Pinopsida > Pinales > Pinaceae > Pinus > Pinus taeda. Next base: position 20,921 of record APFE031038677.1, read on the forward strand.
AGATACTTTGAAATCCAATGATCGATCAAATCTTTTACAAGAGATTGTTTAATGATATGGCAATCGAATTCTCAAGCTATCACCATGAATATTACTTGCAAGAACTTCTAATCAAATCAATAAACTCGCAGGCAAGAAAATAACATTAAATGCTATTCACACTATTGAGATTCAAAAACGCCGTGGAAATGAAAATAAAAGTATACTAATCTCCACGTAGGGCCCGTCCACGCTTCAATGGCACACTTAGGAAACTTCAAGTGATGAAAACGTTAACGCATATGCACTGTAATGGTAAAACGATGGCTGTAATTAAGTTCTGGAAATCAAATCACATGCAAGAGCAATGTTCTGGAAACAATACACAAGAACAACAACCGTTCTGGACAATACAATACACAGTCTTTTATCTGCTTGTCTCCTATCCTATATTCACTAACTTTCCCTCTATAATCTAATGTACATCCATTATTATGTAGATGTTTCTGCTTTTACAAAAGAGTGATTTTTATCTTTTCTAATCTTAACTGATTTCCAAAGCAAAACGAAATCAGTTTGGGAAACTCTGGCTTTTTTCTGCCTTTGTGACCAAAAAGGTTGGGTTTGACCACCATTGACCATGTATCTAGGAGCTTTAGATTCGTTGTTGAATAGATCTTTCACCATGTATGTACATTCCAGATCACGCTCCTATCCTTTGTTTTGATTTTCCTGCCATGCCACGTGTCACATCATAAAACATTTACAGGAAGTCATGACATCCTGTAATTTTGTTGAAAATTTCTAATTTTTAACATAAAAATTCACAAATTAAATTTAATGTAAAATGACAACTATAATGCTTTAATTAATCAATTTCAATGGACTATGAGGGGTTTATGGGAGAAAAAGATAGACAAATGATGGATTTCTAGAAGAAAAGGATGGCAATGAAATGGTACCAACATCTCCCCCAAGCTCACTGATTTAGCATGTCCTGATGCTAATCCTGATGTGCTCCCTTTATACTCTATTCCTGCTTGTGCCTCTGCCGCTTGTAACAATGCATCTATATTCTTCTGAGCTTGGGCATTCTTCTGAACATGGAGCTCATGTTTCAAATTCTTGTATTTTTCCTTGAGAGCTTTCTTTTGAGTATACCATTTTGTTTCCCACTTGCAAATGCCGGCTTGTTCAGTCTTAAGTTCTTTGATTTGCTCCTTCAGCTTCTCATTTTTCTCCTGAGTCTTCTTGCTCTAAGATCTCAACATTTCATTCTCCTTATTGATGACCTTCTCTAGCATGTTTACCTCCATCAATTCTTCTTTTAGATTTTCAATTTGTTTTTCTAACCTCCTTTGTTTCTTGTTTGCAGGTGCTGGATCTTTCCCTTGTCCATTGTTACTCTCGACTTGCATTTCGGCTTCCGATCCTGGCTGTGAATGAGCACTGCTCTCAATGTCCATTGGTGCATTTGCATTTGACTCTGGTTGATCATCTTGTGTTTGGTTCTTTTGTATTCTCCTTGATCTTCTTGTATAAGTAGTGAAAATTTTGTCTTGCTCAATTTTCTGTGCAGCTTCTTGCCTCATCCTTCTTGTCCTTACACTACTGCTGTGTGGAGGAACATTGATTGACTTGCGCACATGGATTTCCTCATCAATATCAATCATAAACTCTGAGCGCTCTTGTTGTTCTTGTTCATCTTCTCCATCTTTGATTTGATTAGAAACCAAAAATTATTTCCATGTTTTTCCCCTCCTCTGCACTTCAAATTCAATTAGCATTTTAATCAACCCAAAATGATACAAACTTTTATCATCATTACCCTTTTGTTTCTGAATAGTTTTTGACATCTTAGTCAAACTCTGTAAGAGGAAATAGGGTAGACTAATGGTGCATTGCCCTTTTAGGTGCAACAGGAGTTTGATGTGATATAGATATACTATGCTGTAACGACCTTCACACGTAACAAATTTCTGAATAATGTACACCATTTCATCCCATGGGTGATGTTAGCTTCCTATAGCAATAAGTTTCATTTTTCATGATTTACTGGAGAAATTCCAAATATGTTCATCCTTTTCATGCTACAAAGGTTCCATATTTTGTAGAATTTCACTATGTATAGGTTGTTGACTCTTGCCACAGTTGATGAATAGCCAGACAGTTTAATCTTGGCTAGGTCATGTTTGAATTTACTTGTCTTAGAATAGAGAATAAAGGTCTACACAAACAGTTCAAGCTTGGCAGACAAGTAGTTAGATAGAGAAGCAAAGGGTCTCAACAGCTTAATCTGAGCCCTGGAAGAGATAAGGGTAGACTTAGATAGGAGGGAAGCCAAAAGAAAAGAGAAGAATCAAAGTTTGCTATTTCAAATGCACCCAATGAAAATGAAGAGAAAATGTTAGGTATACTAGGTTGGGTAGGCAGTTTTGATGGTGTAGAAGCAGGCTTATGGGAAACTTGGTTGTATTGCAACAAGTTTTCATCTCATGAAAATCATAAGGTACCATGGCAAGGTGGCTACAGAACAAAGGGAGCATGACTAATTTCCCTCCCCATTTTTCCAAGAAACACTTACTAACATTCCCCCAAAGACAATGAGATCTACTCCTTGCCTTTACTCCACTTCATTTCATAGAAAAACTAAGTGAAAATGTGTTTTCACCTAGGCAAAACAAGCCACATTTCTTGTGTAAAATGTCTTTATTCCATTTTGCCAAGTTTCCTAAACTTCACAACTGGGTATCCTTTCATTCCCCCCATGCCTAAGTTTTCACTCTATAAACTTAGCCCAAATTCATACATATCCATTCCACATAGTCATACTAACCTACTAACACTATTATATAGCTCCTATGTATATTCCCCTCCCTTACTAGGTAAAAATACACAAAATCCCTAAAAAATCTAATACCCTGACCCTTGGCCAACTATAGTTATATTTTAATTTTTTTTTAGGGAATTATTGGCCGACCTGGGGCCAATAACAACCCTCCACGTGCCCCATCGGGACTTGTTTAGCCTCTGGCTAAATAAACAGCAGAAAACCCGCATTTTTACCCCCAAAACCCATTTAACCCAACGTCGAAAATACACCACAAAACATTACAAAACATGAAAAATTAAAGCGGGTCCCCCAGAGATAACCTGTCGCCACCTTCATTACCCGCCAACCATCCGATCATTGTTGACAGATCCATTGGCTGTTGGCGATATCGGAAGCCCTAACATGCCGAACTATAGCATCCGGGGGATGGGCAGCACCGTACCAGGGACACGTGTCAGGTGCCCGGCGTGTTCGGAGCCCCCTCCCCCAATACCACTTTCCTCCAAAGGCGATGCAGGGAATACCACTTACCACCCCACCGCCTCCTTGCTGACGTCATGCCTACGTCATCTTCTGACGTCACCCGACACGTTGTCTGCTGACGTCACCCAACACGTCACATGACACGTCACATGCCACGTCACCTACCGTGTCACCATCAGTACCCTGCTACATGACAAAATGAGGTCATGCTAACGTCATCAGGAAAAAGCACACCGAAACCCGCCAAAGTCAAAAATTCAGGTAAAAAGGGGTGAAAACATTGTTTTTACCCATTTATCTTTGTTATCTGTACGCAACCAGTGCATGCAAATTTACGTGCAAAAGAGCATTTTCACCATACAAGTCCGCCACCTAGCAGCTTTGACTCAACAACTCGGCCCCTCGGCTCGCCTGGTCACCTGAAAATCAACCATTCCGCCGAGAAAACAGGTATTTACAACAATTTGCTCCTGACCCTGTTTTCATTGGTTTTCTCTGTAAAATTGGCCACAGAACCTATAATTTGAAGAGAAAAACATTGTGTTGTTGCCAAAATACCCACCATAACGTCTGTCTTGCCAAGTTCACCATAAATCCACACAGTGAGCTAAAATTGAGCTTGTTCGGCCTTGCAAATTCTCCAAGAAACCCCAAAAGCTACCTTTTGCCCACAATTGTCACCCATTGTGCCAAAGAAGCCCATAAGTTTTGTTTCTCCAGCTAATTTCAATCCACAGAGCTAAATTAAAGCCAACAAACCAGTTTCAACGGTGAAAATCCCGGAGAAATCCACAGAGCCATTGTTTTGCCTATTTTTCTTACACAAAGCCAAAAATTTCCAATTTTAAAGGCAACAAAGTTTATCCATGGAAGGTCCAGTAGCCTTGAATATCACTCCTCTTAATGCACCCCACAAGGAATTGGAACATTTTCCCTTAGCTGATAAAGATTATCTAATCCAAGACTTAGTAGGCTACCAAAACCATCTGCAGGTAGTTTGTGAGCTCAGAAACAATTACTTAAACCAAAATGATGTCTATGGAATATGGGAATCAAATCTACCCATATACTACCTCCGCTCTGTGAATATTTTCCTTGAGATAATTCACCTCTGCCGTGAGAACTATGAGCCAAGAAAAAGGGAAATTAAGAGTCCATCTGGAACTACCCTCTTCTATATTACTCCTGACTTCATAAATCAAATGCTGAACTTCAAACCAACCCACCTCCGGTTTCCTCTTACCATGAAATTCTTCCTGGATGAAGGTGCCAAACTCTCCAGCACATAGATAACCAAAATTGCCCAAGTATTTATGAGAGCAGATCGCCAGCCTAAGGAGCCACCTCCTTTTCACTATGCCTCTTTCAATGAAGTGGGTAGATTAGTTGTTGATATGATATCTTTTGTTTTGGGGTTCAAGACAAGTGAGCATATTGATGAAACTATATTGGTTATGATGTCTATATTTACCCCAGGGAAGCCCCCTGCTGTCAAATACAACTATGCCAAATTTATTGCCAACAAGATACATGACCAATTATTGAAGCTAGACAGGGAGGGAATCTTTAAATATTCATCCTATATCTATCATCTGTTCTTATATTATTAGCCAAATATCTTCGAATTCCCCATTAGAAAATTGGACCATAAAGGGTAATGGAGGTCTGTGATTTTTTGGACCCCAATCTTTCATGAAGTTCGGAGCTCTCCCTACTCTTATTGTGAGTTTATTGATATGTTTGTATACCCAGTCTCTTCTCTCCTGATGAGAACTCCTCCTCCTAGAATGACATATGATATGCAAAAGATACTACAGCTCTCCAAAAACTATAAAATATGTGACTGGTACTTTTACCAGAATCACACTATTCTGAGGATATATGGCTGTGAGCTATGCCCCTACAGGCTGCCCAGATATGTGCCAA